>BMAU01014832.1:0-29021 GCA_019973935.1 Trichonephila clavipes
TTTCCTATAACAAATGAAAACTATCCTTTGGCGATAGAAAGTCTTAGCTGAAAGATATGGACGAAATGAATTACTAATTGGATTTTTTTAAGTACGAGAGTTGTTAAACTTGTTTTAAATAACGCTACTAAAAGAAACGAGATTCTTTAAGTGGTTTGTATAACTAAACTCTCACTCAACTTCCGGGGCTTTAAGTAGTTTAGTTTATAACCACGGATAACGGTGCGGAATAATATTATATCCGCCAGGTCGGGGTCGAAAGTGCGTTACCGACTCCATATATTGCGTTCATCTGAAAGACAAAGAAAAATAATGAGACTGCAACACTCTGATTCCGTATCGTTTCTGTTTCTAAAGAGCGAAATGCAATCAGAAGAAAATAATAAAATTAAGTAGACCGGACATATTTCACTATCAGCGCGAATGCAAGCAAGCAGCTGGGCAGAGAGAGCCACCGCGTCTAATTCCTTCCGTCTGCTAATGAATTATCTCGTGTAATGAACCAAACGTGAAATATGTGTGTTATGTTTAAAGAAATCATCCGGTTCGCTTCTTGTAAAAGGGCGTTTTTATTCCATTAAAAGAAAGATTGCAATAATAAAAAGGAAAAGGATTATGCCGAATTTGTTTGGCTAAAGGTCATCTTGTTTCTAGATGTCGATCTCAAATAACTTGTCAGTTGTGTTCTAAAAGACATGTAAAGTTCATGTGCCCAAATATTGAATGTAAACCTTTTGGAATCAGTTTAAAAACATACACGAAAATAAAAATTTAACTAATTGTGATAAATTTCATTACTTAAGGATTAAATCAGTAAAGAATTAAATCAGGAAGCCAGAAGGAAGCATTGAATCTTTTCCTATAACAAATGAAAACTATCCTTTGGCGATAGAAAGCTTAGTTGAAAGATATGGACAAGAAATGAATTATTAATTGATTTTTTTGTATGAGGAGTTGTTAAAACTTGTTTTAAATAACGCTACTAAAAAGAAACAAGATTTTTAAGTGGTTTGTATAATAAACATTCTACTCAACTTCGGGCTTTAAGTAGTTTAGGTATAACCACGGATCAGTGCGGAATAATATTATATCCGTTAGTCGAAAGTGCGTTACCGACCCATATATTGCGTTCATTTGAAAGAACAAAGAAAAATAATGAGACTGCAACACTTGATTCTATGCGTTTCGTTTCTAAAGAGCGAAATGCAATCAGAAGAAAAAAATAAAATTAAGTAGATCGGACATATTTCCCTATCAGCGCGAATGCAAGCAGTTAGCAGAGAGACAACGCTCACTCCCGTCTGCCTAATGAATTATTCATTAATGAACCAAACGAAATATGTGTGTTATGTTTTACAAGAATCATCCGGTTCGCTTTTGTAAAGGGCGTTTTTATTCCATTAGAAGAAAAGATTGCAATAATAAAGGAAAAGGATTATGCCGAATTTGTTTGGCTAAAAAGGTCATCTTGCTTCTAGATGTCGATCTCAAATAACTTGTCAGTTGTGTTCTAAAAGACATGTAAAGTTCGTGCCCCAAATATTGAATGTAGTAAGTCTGATTCTCTCAAACAAGATGTGAATGAAAAAAAATATTAAGAAACACAGTTGATTCGTTACATTCTCGTGCAACGAATAAAAGTTATATATTACAAACTCTTGTTGTAAATGTACATGGCATCAGAAGCGTAAAGCTAGGGCTATCATCGATACCGGATCACAAAAATCGTATATTTTGAGATCTACAGCTGAAGAAGTTGGGTTTTAATTTGCAGGGGAAGAGGAATTTCGCCATTCCTTATTTGGCGGAACTAAAGCACAAAAGGATGTATAAACACAAGTGTTATAAAATCTACTTGAGTAGTCTTGATGGTAACTATATTTGTATATTGGATGCTTTAGATCATGATGTCATCTGTAATGAAGCATTTCTAGTGCAAAAATGGTTCTTGGATACAGAAGTGAAAACTAAAAACATATTCTTAACAGATATTCAAAGAAAACACAGGTCCCATTGAAGGTACTTTTGGGTGCAGACGTGGCCAGTAAATTAATTACTGGTCGACGTGAAGAATTAAAGACAGGCTTAGTAGCATTAGAAACCAAGTTAGGCTGGACTTTTGGCTGTAAAAGCCTGCCCCCGATATACCGACAAAAGGATACAAGTTTGAATATTGTAACTATGTTATCTCAAGAAGATATTCCTGTCTCTTCACTGTGGGATCTAGAAATGCTTGGTATACGGGATACTATTGAGCAAAATTCAAGGAAAAAGGAAAAGGCGGTTATGTCTCACTTTCTAAAAACAGTCGGAAAGGAAGATGGCAGATACGAGGTCCATATGCCTTGGAAAGTGGATCGGGCCTTTCTAACAGACAATTATGAGTTGTGCTTAAAAGACTTGAATCTACCACCAGGAAGTTGGAAAAGATAGGTTTTAGAGAAAAATATCATGAAGTCTTTAGAGAGAATGGTTAGCGGAAGGAGTTATTGAAATTCCTGGAAAGGAGGAGTACCTGTTCGCTGCACATTACAGCCACAAACCTGTCATCAAGAAAGATTTATCCGCAACATCTTACAATGAAGATAAGACCGGTCTTCGACGCTTCTACTAAGATCAATAATATCGCGTCGTAAAACGACTGTTTAGAGACTGGAAATAACTTAATTGAATCAGTTTCTGCTATTTTGGCTAGATTTAGACTGAAACCGTCAGTGTAATTTCAGACATCCAGAAGAGCTTTTCTCCAAATATGCTTTACATAGAAAAGATCGAGACTTCGTAAAGTTTCTTTGGTATGACAATGAGGGTAATATACGAACTTACGAGCATGCTCGAGTTGCTTTTAGTCACCAACCAGTCCTTCTCTTAATGGCGGTTATTAATTACCATTTATTAAAGAATCAGTAAAGAGCATTTTACTTTCTGAGAGAATTTTCTTAAAAAATTACAAGATAAATTTTTATGTCGATAATTGCGTAACTAATTGTACAAAATAAGCCTTACGAACTTAGAATATTCGTCGAATCTGCAACTAATGTAATGAAAGAAGGAATGTTTGATCTCAGAGGATGGGGAAAGTTCCGCCATTCCTTCAGAAAGTACGACATCACTAGTATTAGGACTGATTTGGGACAAAAATTCTGATACTTTAGAAATAGATTCAGAATCTTTGAAATATGATGAAAAAGAAAAGATAACTAAAAGGAAAATACTCTCATTGGTTAGTCCAGTATTTGATCCCATAGGTTTCTTGGCACCTGTTATGATTCAACCTAAGATTTTGCTGCAAGCCACTTGGAAAACTAAAGAAGCATGGGATGATGAAGTGAATGATGAAATAAGGAAGAAATTTTAAAATGGGGAAAGAGCAGCTGAAATACTTCAAAAATATAAAAATTCCCAGATGGTTAGGCGTGATGGAGGAATCAATTTGAGTATCCATACTTTTGTCGATGCCAGTAAAACAGCTTATGCGGCATGCATTTTCTAAGAAGTGAATCAATACGCGGGGTTTCCGACCGTTCACTACTTTGGGGCCAGATCACGAATAACTCCCATGAAGACTATTACCATACCACGTCTTTACCACGGCCGCTACCATCGGGGCCAGGGCGCTTTAGTTCTGTGAAGCATTGTCCTGAAAATTTCCATATCAAGACTTACTTTTTGGACCGATTCTTCTACAGTTCTTACGTGGATAATTCGTCGAGAACAGTGGTCGGTATTCGTTGCCAACAGAATAAGTGAGATTAGAAAATTGACAACTTCGGAAGATTGTTCCATATTTCAACTCGACCAGAATCAGCAGACATTTTATCAAAGAGGTTGTAGACCTAAACAACTTCAGACTCGCAAGTGGTGGCAAGGGGCCAGATTGGTTAAAAAATTCGAAGGAACAGTGGCCGAAATCAGCTGTAAATATTAACGAGAAAGAAGTAGAGATAGAAAACGAAAGTCAGTCATCTCTGCTAATAACACAGAGGTAGAATCAATTTTCATCACAGTTGCTGGTGAAGAATTTCTAGATTTTCAAAGATGATTAGGTTATGGCTTGGTACTGCGTTTCCAACCAAAAGGCCAAAAGACTTAAGAAAATGTGCTGAACTTTACAAATGAAGTTAAATTGTTAAATGCACAAGATTATTTTCCGCTTAATACAAAAAAGTGAATATTACTTCAATGAAGAAACACGAAAAAAAGTTTAAAAAGTCTTCTAATATTTGAAGATGAAGAAGAATATATTACGATTGAAGTCAGATTGATAAATGAAGAAGAATCGAAAGATTTTATTTCTCCAATAATTCTACCATCGAAACATCTGGCAGTGAGAAGATTTATAGCGCAAGAACATCTCGTTAACAAACATGCTGGGACATTAACTCTTCTGACTATTTTACGTGAAAGCAGATAGTGATGGTGAAAGGGAAAAGAACTGTCCGAAGTGTTATCAAAGAATGCTTAACATAAAAAGACAAAAGATTAAACATCTTGAGGCACCTTTTCCTCCTCTTCCAAAAAGACCGAACAGAAGTAGCAGCAGTTTTTCAAGTTTCAGGTGTAGACTTGGCTGGACCTTTGTTGACTAAATCTAAGCAAAAGGCGTGGATAGTACTTTTTACTTGCGCCGTATTTAGAGCGGTCCATCTGGAACTAATAACTTCACTTAGTACCACTGACTTCATCCAAGCTATGCGTAGGTTTATTGCTAGAAGAGGACGAATTTCTGTGATGAATTCAGACAATGGTACTAATTTCACAGGTCTAAACAACGCTTTGAGACAATTAGATTGGACTACAATTGAAAGTGAATTTAGAGTCCACGAAATACGTTGGAAGTTTAATCCACCCTCTTCTCCATGGTGTGGAGGCTTCTGGGAACGCTCGATTAGAATTTTGAAGGATCTCTTAAGAAAAAATCTTGGGCTCTCCTGTTTGTCTTACGAGGAATTGCAAACTCTCGTCTGTGAGTGCGAATCGGTCATGAATAGCAGACCGTTAACCTACATATCCGAGGAACAAGAGCTGAAAACCTTGACTCCCTCAATGTTTCTTCAGGACATTCCATTAAATGATGTTCCTGATTTGGATCAAATTCAAAAGACTAATATTGTTTTGAGATGGAGATATATTCAAAAGGTTCGCGAAAATCTAAAACAACGATTTAAAAGAGAGTATCTGGGTTTCCTTCGTTCTTCAGTTATCAAAAGAGAAGATAAAATAAATGAAGGGGTGACATTGTGTTAATTGGTACAGATGATAAGAAACGGCTGCATTGGCTGCTAGAAAGAGTACTGGAACTCTTTCCAGGAAAAGATGGAATAATTAGGCTTGTGAAATTGCGAACTGAAAGGGGAGACATGTTAAGACCAATCCAACGACTGTACCCTTTGGAAGTAACATCAAACCAGTTAAGAAATTTATAAACACTTAAAAAACACCTTTGAACTTTTTTTTCACGTATTAGAGTTTTAAGAAATTAATTTCATTCCAATATTTTGAAATATTTGTATGTACTTTTTTTTGTAATCTAAAATTGTATGCACATATTATCTTTGTTTGTTGTTTTTGAGTTTGCATCCCCAAACTCAAGGTGGGGAATATGTTTGCGCTGTCAAAAGCCTGTGAGGAGGCTAGGCTATGAGAGTGGCAACAGATAGAAAAAAACGTTTTTTGAGAAAGTGTAATGAATGAAAAGAATTTAATGTGTTTTGCTATGTGTACAGTTTAAAATATATGTTGTTGATATTCTCTTCTCATCGTTGTCGTCTATGGACAAACCCCTACATTATTCTCTGAGCAATAGTATTAGAAACTATATAAATGTACTGGATGCCTTATTAAAGAATAGGAAAACTAATTTACATGTGAAAAGTGTAATAAACATATTGCATTTCCAACTTTTCTTCCTTTTTCACCTTTGTATGCAATTTTACGGTAAAAACAGAATGTAATCCCTCTTGGGAAAAGAGGGACCCTGCGCGTGAAGTTAAGGTAGTTTTTTGCGTGTTGAGGTGCCTGGATAAACATGTACTAAATTAAGTGAGAGAAACAAATAACCTCACTAAATTAAGTGAGATAATAAACATGGAGAGAAAAACGTAATAAATTTTGTAGATCAAATTTTATACAATGTTATTGAATATAAATATAGAATTCATCCTATCTAATAAATATTTTCCCAAAGCTCATCAGTAATAAAAACACGGAATACAAGAAAACGCGAAATGTATGCTAGGCTAAAAAATCGAATTCTGAAAAAATGTTTTGGAATACAACAATGTATGTAGAACATGGAACGAGGATAACTGAGTTCTTATGACAGAATATTTTAAAAATGGTGACGAGTTTCTAAAGCATAATCCCCACTTCCCTGATCGGGAAACTCAGAAATGCAAGAGGCTTCGTTCGCATTCAAAAAGTAAAATTAATTTGCCATGTTGGCGGTAAACAAGAGTAAGGGCAAAAAAGTAGGAGCCGACCTCATAAAAAAGATATCATCTATGATTTTAAGGAAATTTGGTTTTTTCGCTTTGAACCGACAATCGGAGCCTTTTGTCAACTTTTTATTAAAATTTATCTACTTATACAAATAATCAGATTCCATTTTAAATGCAAAGTTGAAATTTCATACAATCAGCATTCTGATACGTTTTTAAAAGGATATATTCGCTACCAATGGCACGCGACACAAAACTTTGGGCACGCCACCGATCAAAACTTATAGCATTTTAATTCAATATGACGAAGTTCAGCATGAAGTATTATGAACAAACGCGAGTGATCGGTCGCAGTTTTCAGCGAGATTTTCTCAGTTCAAGAAGTATCGGAAACGCCTAAGTGTGTTTTCTATGTTCCTTGATGTGACTTCATTTAACAAACTGGACTTGTCCCAATTGGATTGATTAGAGATTGAAAAATTTGAAATGCAACTGGCTGATTTTACCGTCTCGTTCAAGATGGTTTCAAAAATTTTGGAAAAAAGGAGAAAGTTGGAGTTGTGCGATTGAAAACGGAAATATTAACAAGCAATATGGTGCAAAAAATGCTAGAAATGGAATTTTGAAACAAGGAATCCACCAGACGCATTTTTAACTATTTGAAGAAGCTGATCCATGCTGTTTTATCCATTATTTTTATCTACCTACGCATGCGAGTCATTTATTTCAGAGACGAATAACATTAAAAAGACTCGCTTATAGAAACCTTTGCAGATGATTTCAATTCAGCAGGCATTCTGCTAGAAGTAACATCTACAATCCTAATATAAGTTATTTTTTCATCTAATCTGCAACAGCAAAAAATTAACACTAATGTTACTTTAATTTGAATTACACATATAACACTAAAATATATACTACTATAAAGTACAAAAATGCAGGGTTTTTCGTAGTAAATGAAGAGTTTTGAGTTGTTAGTATTTAGAGTTTTATTATTTTCCAGTATAATCACAAGTCAAAAATTATTTGACACACACACACGCGGCACGTCTGTATCTCATTAAATATTTCTGTAGAAAAAGTGGCACTTTGATCCATACATGTTCGCCACCCTTGTACTAAGGCATTCCTACCCAACCTTTTAATCGGTCAACAATGAGATATTTTTTAATTAGGGTTACTTTTTAAACCTAAAGCAACACTCATTCGGAAGACAAAACAAAACTCAGAATTTGATTATAGGAAGATAAAGAATTCATCAATGCTATTATTATAGAGCACCAAGACAGCTGCACGTGCTTGAAAAACATCGGTTTGATTTTCGAACTTCAGGCGTCTTTGGAACCTCCTCTCCCTCAAGTTATATATGCATGTTTGCATTTATTTTTATATGTGTTTTATAATTTTGATATTTTAAGAAGTGCTTGGCGCAGTTCAGCTACAAATTTGCTATAACCATAAAACTGCACCCTCCCCTTCCCCTTTTATACATTTCACTTTTATGAGCGAAGTCTTAAGAACGTTTTAATTTTGCTAGTTTATTAATGTAATATTTGTTGGATAGTTGCTATTGATACTAAAAATACTTGATAGAAGATTTGTATATAGTATTCTTACCTACAGTATATATATATATATAAAAATAATTTATGTTTTATATTCAGATAAAAAATTAAGTTTATTCTGAAACTAAAAAGTCAAGTTTGACCAGCCATTATTTTGCCAATTTTTGAAGTTTTTCCAAATTTTTATAAAATGCTCACTTTTAAAATTTTTCAGTGATTTTTAAGTTATTTATGCTTCTAAGATTATTGTAAACAAACGTTAGTATGGATTTGAAAATCTATATTCTTGTTGATTTTTAATAATTACTTTCCTAGAAAACCTGAAAAATCACGAACATTTTTTAAATAGTAACTTAAGAATTTTGAAAAACAACAACTAGAGATCTCTGCATTACACACACACACAAATCCATACTAACTTTTATAGAACATATGTTTGGTAGTTATGCAAAAAAAAATTTCAAGGCTCATCTTGAACAGAAAAATATTCTTGGATTAGAAAACACTTATAGCTTTAAATTGAAAGTCTCTGAAAACGCATTTAAAAGTTTGTAAAGGCACGAAATAAAAACTTATAGTGCCTGTAAAGCTTTAATTTTTAATATGTTATTTTCCAATGTATATTCTTTTTTAAAACATTATTCTAATTAAATATGACTCAAAACAATATTTATAATTCAAAAAATATTTTTTGCAAAATATTGATAGCTTTTGTTACTACGCCATGTTATTTGGATTAATATCTTAACCTTAATATTAAACAAATATTTCCATAAAAGTTTTCAAACACAAAGCATTTGTGTACAAAATAGTAGTTATACTAATATAAGCTAAAAATATCCAGGTTTGCACATAAAATTTGATTTTTTTCAGTTTTAAATCGGGGCAGTTTAGAAGTTTAGCCTTGTTGTATGACTTATACAACTAATATACTAAGATATACAATACTAAGAGTACTAAAAATACGTTTAGTATAGTGTAGTGTTTGATACATTAAAAAGGAAGTATTCCGTTTTATCTGCGTACTTAATTCAGAATACTTGTATTCGGAAGTCTTCATTGCAGTATCAGTTGAGGGCTGATTTTTAAATACATCATTTTCAGTATTACCCGTCTCTTCGAAACATTGTTCTCACAGCAACCTGAGAACGTTTTGCCATTCCATTTTCTCAACAGAAAAATTATTCATAAAGCTTCTAAGTTATATAAACTATTTTTTAAAGCAAAAATTGGCCTTGAAATCAATCTAATTAATTATGAGAACTCAAAACGTTATCAAGCAGAAATGTGATTTTAGTAATGAGTTGACAGAATTGCAACAATAATGAGTCACACAGAATTAAAATAATTTGGAAGTATAAATGAACAAAATATTTTCAGTATTACTTTGAATGCACAAAATTTTCAAAATAATCAGCAGTTCCATAAAAAGCCAATTTTTATTTCTGAAATTCAAAAGATATCGAGATCCAACTCGCATAAAGAAAAAAAAGTTCAGTAATCCGTTATATTTAACAAACACATTTACATTTCAATTTGAGTGGAATTGCAATTATTGGACCAGGGGTCGGCAACTTAACTGACTACTCTGAATCGTATATCAAGTTGAAAAAGTCACTAAAATATAACTCTGATTTTGCTATTTAAAAGTCGAGCGACGCAAAAGCAGTAGGTTCACATTAAAATTTTTATTTAACTTAATGAAGAGAAATACTTTATATTTTTATGTTGTTTATTTCTAATTTTAATAAATGCTTAAAAAAAATACATAATATATGTACAATTCGAATTTTTTTTATATTTGCTTATTTTAATGTGTTTAAAAATGTATAATATATATGTACAATTTGAATTATTTTTTATTTTTGCTTATTTTAATAAATATGTCTAAAAATGCATAATATATGTACAATTTGATTTTTTTAAAAATGTTTCCTTTTATTTTAATAAATATGTTTAGCAAAATACATAACATATGAACAATTTGAATTTTTTTTTTGTATTTTGTTGAAGAAATATTTATATATATTTTATGCTGTTTATATATTTATTTTAAGAAATATCTTTAATTGATGGAAAATTAATATATAATTAAACTGTAAATACAGTGGGCCACAAAAAAGTGTTCATATACACTTGCAATTCTCTTATAAAATTTATCATGTTTTCGGGACTAATAAAATTAATATATTGTAATTGTAATTTTTTTATATCTGCAATTTGTTCGTCATGGAAGGACATAATTCATTTTTTAAAAATAGTATAACTTTTTTTTAAATTAATTATCAAAAACTACTAAAAATTACGCCACAAAGTCTTCTCGTACATTTAACAAAAATCTCAACTTAGCTCTTAAATATTGTATTTCTTCTTAATTTAGTACTTAATAGGATATCTTTTAGTGTCCACAACAACTTTTAAGCGTCTTGGTATAGATTTAATCAGCTTCGTAATTTCGCATCGATTTTCCACCATTCTTCTGTGATTATTGTTTTTACTTCACATTTTGTGTATATTTTTGTCACGTTTTTTACATCAGAATCTCACCAAATATGTTCTACTGGGCTAAACAAAGTGACTGAGGGGAGGTGTTTTCATAATTTGGGTACAGTTATAGAGACACCAGTGGCGTACAATGAGAGCAAAAATTCTTGGCCTCACACCCTGTTAAAAAATTCAAGTAGTCTCCAATATCCAAATTTCGGGCGGATAATTTAAAAATAATCCAAGTTTCACCAAATGCTGTCGTAATTTATGTACAAGCGCGAAAACAATATTCCACGCATGCTCCCTTCATTATCAGCGCGTCGACAAATTGTCATAGATTTAGAAGTAAATGTTACATTTAAAATATTTTTACATTTGAAATAAGTGACAAATGTAGTAACTATAATACTTTGCTGTCAAAATACCATAACTGCATTCAGTATCGCTTTGTACACGAGTCTTTATGTAGATGCTGTGTATGTTATATCACTATTTTGCTAAATCTCAGACTTTTATTTTTACTCACGTATTAGACCTAATTTTAGCCGTCGAGCCGCGAGTCCCTCTCGTGAGGTTGGTGGAAGGGGAAGAAAGGTGTGAGGCCCCTGACCACCCCCAGGTGTCCTTCCTCAAAATTGAGTGGAAACGAGCCAAATCGTACCGTCACCCGTTTGTGCTCAAAGTTACGGCTAACGACAGGCGTCACTTAGCCTTTGCCATGATGAATTTCGTGGATTTCGATTCGGCTCCTTGTCGATCAAGTGGCATCAGTAACAACAACAGATCTACTTCTTTGAATACTCCGGTGGCGTGTTATTTTTGAAGAAAATAGATCTCCAAATTTCAATCATTTTTTTACTACCAAATAAGTGAATAGTATGAAATGTACAAATTATTTTCTCGAACACACACATTACGCAATAACGATTATTGTGTTTGTGACCAGGTGAAAACGACATAACCTGTAAAGGTTATTTTCGAGCATGCTAAGTAAAGGTACAGCATTTGAACATGCCTGGGAAAGGTTATTGGCTGTATATCGCGATAGTTGAGCGACGCTTTTCGAATGGTGGTTGGTATATTACAAGTAGCGGTAAAGCCAAACTTATTGCCCTCACGGGCCAGTAGTTCATAATTAAAATCCTGCGACCACTAATGGGATTTTTGGCAGCAATGTTTATAAAAAATGTGATCTTAAACCTTAACTTAACGTGATGATTAAGTATATTCCACATTTTTTGGGGACCAACGAAATTTCTCAGATCATTAGTGGTCTGTGGACCACCACTTTGGTGACCTCTGATTACAAGTATTGCTTTACACTAATGAATGATATGTATATGCATACAAAAAGTATTGTATGAAAGAGGCCAGTTATATACATTGAAAAACTCAACGTGATAAAAAGATAATATAATAACATGAAAAATTTATCAAGATGCTTTTTTTTTACTTAAATCGAAATCCTCTAGTTATCACTTAGCGACAACTATAGACAAAAGTAATTCGTAATTTATTATATGAAAGAGTTATAGATTTTTTTTTATGTATGAAGTATATTGCTTAAAAATCTGGGCCGAATCTTGCATTATACATTTTTTTTCAATGATTTTATAATTTCTTTTTCTTCTCCTTCATCATACTCTACGTCGGTTTGACCTATCGTGGGCATAGTGGATAGCTATTGCTTTCCTTGTGGAATTTGGTTCCGAGTTAAAGACAAGGAGGAAAAAACAATCGAGTTCAAAAGTGTAAGTACTCTATCTTATTCCCAATGTATCATCTCTATTTGTTTGAAAGTATTTTTGATAAAATCAAGAATGTTCTTTCTCTTCTTAAAGCGAAGGCTGTTTTCACCTAATTGTTACAGAAAAGAAAATTAATTTTTAAAAAGTTTTCCCTGTAATACAAAAATGCTCAAATTGAGTAATACTCCGAACTTTTAAGTAATAGGTTGGACTGAGTGATAACCGCGCAATTCGAATATAATTTCGCATATAAATACATATAAATTATTTTTATCTGGGGCCGGAGACAAAAAAGAAAATAATATTTAAGAAAAGAAAAATGTTTAATAAAAATGTTGGATAACATAAAATATAAAATCTCAAACCCCGAAATTATTTGGATGTAGAAGGTTTCATAAAAATCTAACATAGCACCGTCGTGGATCACCGATTTTCTTTTCTCCCGCAATTTCCTCGTAGCATGCTAATAATTTTAGTCCTTTGTTTTGTTTTAAAAATACTCTTTCCTTGTGGAATCGTCTATATTTTCTTGTTCTTGAAACCCTTTTCAACTTAACTGAGGCCGTCTGTCAAATTCCAACTTTTACTGATTCGGATTGAACTGCGTCTAAGGACTCAGATTTCTTCAACGTTGCTCTTCGCTCATGCATTTCTATGAGCTCCCTCCATTGCCACCTCCCGATATTGGGAATCCAGTGTTTTTGAACGTCATCACCATCCGCTTCTAAATTTATTTTCTTGGCATGATCGACATCTAGTTCAATCCGCACTACCAATTTCATCAGGTAATCGAGTTGTGTAGCTCTTAAACAAAGGCGACTCGATGAGATTTGAAAATCGCATGGGGTTCGCGTAATTCGAGGTATTCATGTATTTTTACAACGTTATCGAACAAAGTGAAATATTTTTAATATTCATCATTGGCGTAGCCATACCTCAGTGGTGTAACTATATAATAAAAAGTAGCTAAAATAAATTTTCTTTGTTACCTAAGTAGGAATTGACTTATTTTTTTTTTTTTTTTATATTACTTGTTTACTTGCAAATCTTAAATAACTGTTGCCACGGATATATTTAAATGTGTAATATTATTTATTTTAGTCGTAGATAGTATATTGTTAGAGCTGAAACGCTATTGAATTTCTTCTGTATTTCAAAGAGAAGAATAAAGTTATAGTTTATCTGTTGTAAAGACAAGCTGGGGTTTTTATGATACCTACTCGTACACTGAAATCATTAACAGCTATATACATCGGAAAGAATGCTGAGTACGCAAGTTGGCCTTAATTTAAGTCTTAGTTTACGACTCGTCGAATCTACAAGTAATGGAAAAGAAATACACGTGCATACTAATTAAATGTTCGAGTGAACAAGAAGTTTATTGTAACTCACACATTATGTTGCACATTATTTATAAACTTTATTTAGCCAAAATTTGTTACAATAACATTATCAGCTAATAATATTAATCTTGTGGTTGTGTGCTAACCAGCGATTTTTGCTTACATTCAATTTTTTCCCCTTAATTTTTATTAGTACTCTAAATATTTTAATATATTTTCTAGTCTTATGCTTTTCCTGTACTTATTAAATATATACATAGTTTTAGTTTACAGTATTAGATTTAAGCTTAGTTTATACTTCTGTTCTTTGTCTTGTATTTTTGTATACTTTTAGGTTTAGTAATTAGTTTGCCAGCCACGTTGTGCTTAAAATTATGGATTGTTAAATTAAACAAATTAAAGTGTAGAACACAGCGGAAACCCTTGGCGATGTAAAATTTTGTAGGCAATCGGAATCGATCATCAAGCAACATAATTTAGCGATAGGTGTTCCGAGAATTTACAAAATTGCAATAAAAAATAAAGAAATGTTGATGTGAAATTTAAAAAATATTTATAAACCTATCAGTAATGCATAGAAATAATATTTTTTAAAGTTAAAGAGTAAGAAAGGATTTTATTTTGTTATATGATAGAGAGCAGATACAAAAAAATGCCGCCAAATACTCAGTCGAATCAAACCACGTGGGAGTTTGTTGAGCTAATTTTGTCATGTGTGATTACGACTTCAGATGAATCGAGTCAATTGAATTCCTACAAGCATTTTTGCTATTTTTTATCAACAGGATTTTTTGTTAACTTTACTGTGTTAAGTGTACGTATATGAGGTATTTTACGTGACATTGGACGAAGTGAAAATTTTAATTCAATATCTAAAATTTAAAATTTTCTATATATCATTCAATTTGAGACAGGTTTAATTGTAATGTAATCTTTAAGTTTTCATCCACTTCCCGAACTATCGTAATTTCCGCACACTTGATAGAAATTATTTAAATATACATTCAATCAAATATAAAATGCTCAATTTTTTAATTTTTTTGTCATTCGAAAGTGATTTATGTTTCTTGGATTATTGTAAACAAAAGTTAGCATGGATTTGAAAATCTGTTTCCTTCTTGATATTTAATAATTATTTTTTTAGCTAAACCCGGAAAACGCAAGAATTTTTTCTAAAAATATTAACTTAAGAAATTTTTAAAAAATAACAGATCCCATACTTATATATATATAAACCCAGTGGCGTAACGTACACACCAACAAACCCCGAATCGATGGGTATCCAAGACTCTAGGGGGCCCAAAACCGGACTGAAGCCAAGTACTTACCCTTTGTAATATTAGACTTAGGTCCCAAAATCTGATTTTTGCAGGATATATTCTCCATTACACCACTGCTTAAATCCGTACTAACTTTACAGAACGTACGCTTGGCAGTATATACAAAAAATTTTAATACTCTATCATGAACAGAAAAAAACCCTTAAAGATTAGAAAATACTTATACCTTCAAAATTAAAAGTCTGAGAAAAACGCATTTAAAAGTTTGTAAAGGCATAAAACAAAAACTTAAATGCCCGTAAAGCTTTTAACCTTTTAATACGTTATTTTCAATGTATTTCTACATTAAAACACTACTTTAATTAAATATAACTGAAAGTATTTTTTAAAATTCAAAATACATTTTTGCACTATGTTGATAGCATTTTGTTACGACGACAGGTTATTCAGCAATCTGAACCTAATATTTTAACAGAAGTTTTGAAACGCAAAACATTTATGTACACAATAATAATGCTACTTACTAACTTAAGCTAAAAATTGTCAGGTTTGTACATAAGTTTAATTCTTTTTCAGTTTTAAATTGGGGCAGTTTAGTAAGTTTGAGTATTTGTTACACACCTTAAAATACTATAATATAATGCTACAGTATTATATTGTAACTCAACAGAGTATCTAATTGCAATATCAATCAAATAGTGAAGATTTTAGATTTAGCAGTAGTACTCCATCCCTCGAAATATTGTTTCTGATAGCAACTGGAGAACGTTTTGACCATAGCATTTTCTCTCAAATTTAGAAAAATTTTATGATAAAAGCTTTTAAATTTATATAAACTCTTTAAAACAAAAATTGGCCTTGAAATCAATATAAATTAAGTAAGTAACTATGAGAACTAAAAACTCGAAAATACAATGAAATATACTTAAAAGAAGAATATAGAAAAAGATTGAGAATAACCAAAATCAATCAATAAATAATGAATAACAATATAATATAATAAAAAGTAACATGTACTAATAATATTATGCAGTATATAATAATCTTATAATTTAATAGTAATTAAATATAATATTCATAGGTATGATTTAATAATGTTATATATAGTAATAATCATATAATATATGTTTCCTACACTCCTCACTTAACTGTAACTGAGTGCGCCACTCCTCATAACTGTAACTGAGTGCGCCAGACTTTCCCCGCTCTCCAACCCCAACGGAAACCTTTTGGAACCGGTACTGGGACCTTTTTCTGTAACTGAAACGCAACGGACAGACGCAAGGTCTTGTCCGCATCAATCCGCAGCACCTTCAAGGGTGTAATTTTCATTTAACCGCATTATTACCTTTTGAGTGTAAACTTTAACTGTAAATATTTATTTTTCTTGTAATATAAACATAAGTAAACTATCTTCATCTCTGGCTGTTACTCGAACTCAACCAACGGCATCATTTGGAGGCACTGCCGAGACTCGTCAACGATTCAGAGAAACAAGAGATGAGTACTATTTTATATTTTCATTCAACGTTTGACTTTTTGGTTTCTCTTACTGATTCATTCCGTCCATATTTCGTTTTATCAATGAATGGACGCCGAAACGAGCACTACAGTGCTTCGCGGCAGAGCTGCACTTACAAGAACTAAAAATTTCATTGATAAAAATGATCAAACTTTTGACAAAAATGATATACGCAACAAAGTTAGAGAAACTTGAATTAACTTATACGGAATTTGATAAAGCGGATGCTGCTTTACCTATCGAATCCTCCTGAAATGGAAGAATTTGAAACAAAATATTACGAAACCAAAGCCAAGCTACAGAATATCTTAGAAAATTTATCTGTATATAATGATAATTCTGATGTCTTGAAAATGTCTCAAATATGAAATTTAGCAATTTTAAGTTACCAAAAATTAATATTGAGCGTTTTTCTGGTGATTATAAAAATTGGCCTTCATTTAAGGATTTATATGTATCACATTAGTGCATGATAATATGTGTTTATCGAATATTCAAAAAGTTTCAATATCTTAGAGGTTTATTGCTGTCAGAACCAGCAAATATAATTAAGCATATTCCCATTACTGAAACGGCTTATAACGAGGCTTGGGAAAAAAATTATTAGCTCGTTATGATAAAAAAGAAGCAAACCATTTTTTCACTCATTAAAACTTCATGGGAACAACCTTCTTTTAACGATACTAACTCTCACAACTTACGCAACATAAGCAGACACTTCCGACGAAGTAATTAAGAGGTCTTAAATCTATTGATACTAAAGCAGAGTCTAGAGATGTATGGTTGATTTACATTTTGTTACAAAAGGTTGATCCTAAAAACGCGCCAAGAATGGAAGCGCAATTCTCAAATAATATTGATTTTCCCACATTTGAAGCATTTATAGAATTTTTAAATAACAGATGTACATACTTAGAACTTTATAATGTTAGCGTTACTCATGAAAAACAACCTTATATTAATAAATCGAAATTTAACAATAGTTTAAAATGTTCTTGTTGTAAAATGAATCATCTTGTTTTCAAATGTTCTAAATTTAAAGAAATGTCTGTTAAAGAGCCTATACAACTTGTTAATAAACAAAATTATGTATGAACTGTTTATCTGATAAGCACACTGAGTCACACATTGTAATTCCAGCTTTTTACTTTTGCCACTATTGTAAGAAAAAGCATCATTCGCTATTACATGATGATAATTTTAAAAATTTCGCAATGTCAGCAAATAAATCTCATCGTGCTGAAGGTCAAAACCAGACAGGAAATGATACTAATCAAAACAAAGAAGTTGCAGCTTCCGTGAACTCTATACAAACATGTTTTTCTTTATTACCAACTTTAAGCGTTAACATTAAAAATATTTTTGGGGAGAACTGTCAAGTTCGAGTTATGGAGGACAGCGGAAGTGAATCAACATTCATTTCGGAAAAATGTTTAAAAACTGCTAGGCCTGAAAAGAAAAACGCTAGATTTCAAATTAAAGGATTGCAAGATTCTACAATCGCGATGACTAGAGGGTGTGTTGAAATAGATTTAGTATCGTTACATGACCCCAAGGTCAAACTACCAGTTAAAGCATATGTTTTGGAAAAACTAACTGCTCCGTTACCAACGGAAAAAATAAACGAAACACATTTCTCTCATTTAAAAATGCTCAAGCTTAGCGGATCCGAAATTTTTTATCTCAAACAATATCGATATAATTCTCGGATCTGACTACTTTTTTTCTATTTTGCTTCCTGGGCAAATTACTTGCTCTCAAAGTAATTTATTCGTTCAAAATTCCATTTTTGGTTTCCTAATTTCAGGCAAATTAACTGAGTCTTTAAACTCAAATTCAATGCTAAATCTTCACATTAACGGTACAAATATTGACAATCAATAAAAGCAATTTTGGGAATTAGAAGAAATTCCTAACGTAAAAGATAAATTATTAACTTGAAGAGCAATTTGTGGAAACACATTTTCAAAATACTTATGCATGTAATCGATGGATGCTTTGTTGTAAAACTCCCATTTTATAAATCAAATTCAGAATTGGGAGACTCAAAACCCGCAGCAATTTCTCACTTATTAGCAATGGAGCGGAAATTTAAAAATAACCCAGACTTTGAAAAACAATACAAAGAATTCTATGAACGAATACGAATCGCTAGGTCACATGAGCTTAGTAAATTCCAGATCCCATACTTCCAAAAAGATCAGAATTTTTTACCGCATCACGCCGTTATCGCTTCATCCAGCACTACAACAAAGTTAAGAGTAGTTTTTGACGCATCTCTTGCAAAACTACAAATGGTACGTCATTAAATTCTCTGCTAAGAGTAGGTCCCAAATTACAAAGGGATATTTTTGAAATATTGCTTAATTTTAGAATTCCTAGAATTGTATTTACAGCGGACATTGAAAAAATGTACCGTCAAATTTTAGTAGCTGATGATGATCAGAAATACCAACAAATTCTGTGGAGAAATAACTCTAATGAAAACATTCGCACATACAGCTAAAACCTGTCACCTACGGTTTAGCCTCAGCTTCTTTTTTGGCCACTAGGTGTATTAAGCAAATCGCTCTCGATGATAAAGATAATCCCAACCTCTCCCGAGTTTTACAGGAAGATATTTATATGGATGATTTACTATCAGGAGCAGATATGCCAAAATAACGCAATCTCCATTTGCAAGGACATTGCTTATGTTTTGAGTACTCGCGGATTTCATTTAAGAAAATGGAATTCTAATTCCACCGAATTTTCGCTCAATTTTCAGAACATAGTTCTCATGATACTCGAGTTGAATTTTTCCAAAGATTCTAATGAAAGTTCCAAAGTATTAGGCTTATTTTGGAATTCATCCAATGACACTTTGGGTTTCCAACCATCGCTTGAACTTAAACCACCACTCACAAAGAGACGTATTTTTATCTGAATCTTCCAAAATTTTCGATCCTTTAGGACTTCTTTCACCTTGTACAGTATTCATGAAGATTTTTTATCAAAAACTTTGGCTTACAAAAACAGATTGGGATTCTCCCATTCCACAACAATTAACAGAGAGGATTGGTTTAAGTTTCAAAAAGGCCTTTAATGCCATCAACTACCTCACTGTTCCCCAGATGGGTCATCCTTACAGCAGACAACACAGTAGAATTGCATGGTTTTGCAGATGCTTCTTCATTAGCTTATGCTGCTGCAATCTACTGTCGGCAGAAACACAACGGCAAAAATAAAGGTTCAACTACTTGTATCAAAAACTAAAGTAGCCTCTGTCAAACAAGTTTCCATTCCTCGATTGGAGTTGTGCGGTGCACATTTACTATCCAAGCTATTTAAATCGGTCTTACGGACATTAAAATATTATACCTTTGATGTATTCGCTTGGACGGGATTCTAAAATAGTTCTTTCCTGGCTGTCTGGTCACCCTCGCAAATGGAAAACTTTCGTAGCAAATAGAACATCTGAAATTATGGAAGTTCTACCTACAAAGCATTGGAGACATGTGCCTTCTAAGGAAAATCCCGCAGATATTAAAATCCCGAGGTATTGATCCTAAATGCTTACCTGATTGCAAGTTATGGTGGCAAGGACCACCCTGGCTAAGGCTAGAAACTTCTAGTTGGCCCAAGGCTGAATACAGTTGCGATGAGCCTTCGGATGAGGTAAAAGCGGAACAAAAAATCAGTCTCCGTCTTCAATCTGTTTACTCACACATCAAATGATGTAATTCATGGTTTATTCGAACATTACTCTTCACTCACCAAAATAATTCGCATTTTTTTATTGCCAAAGATTTATTAAAAACTGTAAAAGATAGCATCTCAAGGATCATCCGATCAGTTCATCCCATATTAATACTACTTCACTTACCTTTTCGAAACCAAAACCGCTGAAGAAACCATCATTCGTTGGGTTCAAGGTTTTTTTTACTTTCAGGAAGAAATACGGAGCATTAAAAACAGATTTCTGCCACCCAAAAGTCCCATTACGTTCCCTCTCCACCCATTCATAGATGAACATGGTTTAGTACGGGTGGGAGGGGAGATTGCAAATTCCCAGCTTCGATTCAATTCCAAGCATCCTATCATACTTCCTTCTCAGCACAGTATTAGTGAACTCCTTATCAAGGAACAACACATCGCTCATTTACATGCTGGGCCGACTTTGTTAGCTCACGTTCTTCGACAGTCCCATTGATCGTAGGAAGTAGAAAATTAATTAACAAATGTATTAGAAAATGCTTAAAGTGTAACAAATTCAAAACCTCCACCACAACACCACAGCTGATGGGCAATTTACCAAAACACCGTGTCACGCTGGAGAGACCTTTCTTCAGTTGCGGTATTGATTATGTGGTCCTGTACTGATTAAATGCAACAAAGGCTGAGGGACTAAATCTACAAAGGGTTACATTGCTTTATTTGTATGCTTGGCAACTAAAGCTGTTCATATTGAAGCAGTCGGAGACTTAGCAACTGATTCCTTCATAGCTGCACTACGTCGTTTAGTGCTCGTCGTGGGGCTCCCCCGCCACATTTATAGTGACAATGGAACCATTTTGTTGGAGCTCGTCGAAAACTTGACGAAATACGGAAGTTATGGCTTTCCTTACCACCAATGACAGCCATCTCTTACTACTTATCCAAAATCTTCAATAGATTGGCACTTTATTCCACCCCTCATCACCACATTTTGGAGGTATTTGGGAATCAGGAATTCGATCCGTCAAATTTCATCTGAAGAGAGTATTGGGAGAAACCATATTAACTTTTGAAGAGCACAACCTTGCTCACGCAAATCGAAGGATTACTAAATTCCAGGCCTCTCTCCACGTTAATGACTCTGACATAGAATGCATATCTACACTCACACCTTCATTTTCTTACAGGTGATGTTCTTCTTTCAGTTCCAGGGGAGCTTCCTTCAACCTCCAACCACAGAGTCGTTGGGAGTTGCTACGGGAACATCAAACGGGGCTTCTTTTGGAAGAAGTGGAGCTCCGAATTTATCTCCTCCTTACAACCTCGCAAGAAATGGCAGGACGCACAACCAAACTTGAAGGAAGATGACATCATATTGATCAAAGAGGAGGGTCCTCCTGGTACATGGCCAATGGCTCGAGTTCTTCAAGTGCATCCAGGCAACGACGGACTGGTTCGTGTTGCAACTGTGAAAACCCAAGACTCTGTGTTAAACGACCTGTTCATAAACTTCACAAACTTCCTATATATCCGAACTAGTTCGTATATAGGGGTGGGAGTATGTTTCCTACACTCCTCATTTAACTGTAACTGAGTGCGCCACTCCTCACTTAACTGTAACTGAGTGCGCCAGACTTTCCCGCTCCAACCCCAGCGGAAACTTGGAACCGGTACGGGACCTTTTTTCTGTAACTGAAACGCAACGGACAGACGCAAGGTCTTGTTCGCATCAATCCTCAGCACCTTCAAGGGTGTAATTTTCATTTAACCGCATTATTACCTTTTAATGTAAACTTTAGCTGTAAATATTTATTTTTTCTTGTAATATAAACATAAGAAATTTACTATCTCCATCTCTGGCTGTTATTCGAACTCAAACAACGGCAACAATATATTTTAAGAGTAATTATAAAAAAGAATAATCATATTGTAACATTATAAAAATTATACATAAGAATACTCATATAATGTAAAATTATACATAAAGAACATATATTTATAAATAAGTAACATATAATATTTATAAATAAATGCAATAAAAAAGAAATTATAAATAACGAATATTATGATTACATATAATAATTGCCTTTTATAATATACTTTTAATAAAATAATTACAATATATATTAAAATTTATAATGAATATCAATTAAAAAAGTACTGAAAACTTGCAACATTCCAAAAACTGCAAAAATATAGAGGTAACCATGTTGTAATGTTATTATATATAGTTAAAATCTGATAACACATAATTTAAATGACTTTGTATTTAATTTAGTACTTTTCTGATAGTTGGGTAAAATGACACAGCCACAGATTTTAAAGTTGATAAAATGTCCTAAATTATTTTTGTACTTGCGTATGATCATAACAATGTCAATCTTCAAGATAACTCACCAAGTTGACAACCCTGATTTCCATGTGTCGTAAACGCTGAATTGGCAAAACCATGTGCTTCCTTTTTATATAACCTTTTATTTTCACCGTGGACCAGTCAACTTTTGATAATTTAACCATGGCCCGTTGAGGGTGGGACAAGCTGACTGTTTATATTTTTTAGATTGTTTTGATTTAACAATTTTAATTTAGTTACATTTAAATATGCCTTCAGAATAAAATATAGTAACACCAAAAACGAATAAAAATGATTTGACGTGGAATATAAAGTGATTTCCGTGGAAAGTTGCGCAAATCGAGAGAATTCCACCACTTTATAAACAAATGGCAATAGTTTAATGTTCTTTAAGCGACCCGGCACCATTTGGTCCGCGGACCAGGGCTGCGGATCACGGGTTGCGATCATACGAAAGTACCATTATTTTATAATTTAATACTTTATTTATATAATGCTTAATAATAATTAATAAAACATATTAAAATGAAAAAAAAAAATGAAAGTCATCCAGAATCAAATATTCTTGTACTCAGTAAAAAAAGAACCTATGATTTTTAATTAAAAAAATTGTGCACAGAAATATACTATAAAAAACTGCAAAATAAATTTATATTGATTTAAGTGTTTCGTTAAACTAAAAACCATTTTAGAATATAATAAGTAAAAGTTATATCATGTTTTGTAATGCTTACCTAGCAATACATAAAGTATTTTAAAGCAAATAATGAAAATATTACTTTAAAATAATTGTTCATTGTACGTATGTAAATGTAAAGCGCCCTCTATGCTCAGAGTGTCTTAGTATTCTGTGTAACCTCTGACTCCATCCAGAAAGGAGTCGAATCGAGCGAGCTGAGCTACAAGTAATAAAAACTACAGTCCACTGAGAGAGGCTTTTTCTTGAGTGTTTACTTGTCACCCAACATTCTGGTCCAGTTTCAACCGTAGAGATCTATGCATTGAAAATACGAGGTATGTGCTGTTGTTTGACTTTTCGTCGAAAAATCGCACTTTAAACTTTAACGATGTTTAAAGAAGCAAAAAGAAGACTTGAGGCGAATCGCTTCTGAATTAGTTATTGTGTGAGTGATAAATTAACTGTTTTAGGACTTCATGGATCTTATAAAAAACTGTGATCGATACAAAAACGATCCTGATTCCGTGCATGAGTTAGCAAATTTAATTATCGAAAGGAAGTATGACGAAGAAGTCAGCAATTAGAGTTAGAAAAAATAAGAGAAAAGTCAAGCGATTTAGAGATAGTTTAGAGAATACGAGCAAATGATAAAGACAATAATACTGAAGAATTGTAATGATTCCTCTTCTGTATTCTTTAATTAAAAAAAGTATCCACACACTTACAGTGAAAATTCCCGACAAACATGAGGGATGGAGTTTCTTATTTTTTATCATTAGAACGTGCATTTGCGGCCAAAAGTGTTACTGATAAATTTAAGCCTGAGATTTTGTTAAATTTATTAGGAGAAAAAGTTGCAATATCATTATATATCTGAAAGATGAGGGATCTTAAAAATTATGATAAAATAAAGTCCATAATACTCCAAGAATTTGAGCCAACTCCTCAATCGTGTTTAGAGAATTTTAAGAAAGCAACACGGCAAAATTGTGAATCCCATGTCCAGTTTGAAAGTAGATTAACAACAAATTGGGAATACTATTTAAAATTGAGAGATGTTTCAAATTTCGAGGTATTAAAACAATTAATAGTTTCAGACAAAATATTTAGTACTTTAGATAAAGAAAACCGCATCGCATATTAGTGTCAGACAAGCAGATAAATGGTTTGATCCTTTAACGTTGGGAAAAAGAAATTGATTTATTTTATTCATCGCGAGGAAAACCACTGAGTGAGAGTATTAATTATTGTCGCAAAAATCAAAATGCTAAAAAATATGTTCAGAGTATTTTTCTCAGATGTCAAGTGCAAAAATGTGTTTTGTGTCAATCTGATAGTCATTTTTAAATAAATGTCCTCAATATAAGCAAATTATCAGTAAATAAACAGGTAGAACTTGTTAAAAATAATTCCTTGTGTTTTAATTGTTTAAATTTGCAGAGTCAAATTTTTGAAAATCTAAAGTTCTTCCTTGTAAATGCTGCCAAAAAAGCATCATTCTTCTTTGTGTTTTCTCTGAGACCCAAATTTTACGAGTGAAAGGGTCATTCAACCTTCTTCGTTGGGGGCAGAAAGAGCGGAAACGGAGGAATCCTCGATGAATCAACTTTCAGGGAAGGCGTCTGTGCTCAAAGCCATAAATTACATGGGGAGATTTCGAAAGAGGTGTGTCTTCTTCTCAGGGTGTCGGAGATCTGTTTACCGCAACGAGTTACGTAAGATCGAAATCCGTTTTACTTTCAACCGCGATTTGTTTCATTAGAGATTCCTTTGGGAAAATGCAGGAAGTCAGAGCGCTGTTGACGGTGGTTCAACAAGCAATTTTATTTCGCAACAGTGTATGAATAGACTAATTTAAAAGAGAGAAAATAAACATTTTAGTTTCAGGATTAAATAATTCAGGTTAACGATTAAATCGCGCGTTAATGCAACAATTGCAAATAGATGAAATAGTTATGAAACTAATGCAGACTTTTTTTTGTAGTGCCGCAAATTACGGATATGATTCCTTCTCAACCATTTAACGTTAGTTTTGGTAATTTCAGTAGAGAGAAATTAGCGGATGAAAATTTCAACATTCCGAGAAATATTGAGTTATTGTTGGGGCAGAAATCTTTATGAAATTCTTTTACCAGGACAAACAAATCTTTTAAATACAAAAATTAATTTTTCAGAATACAGTCTTCGGCTATATTGCGAGTGGAGTATTCCAGTTTCTAGTGAAAATAAACCCTCACTGTGGGTTAATCAAAGATAATGTCGATTTAGGAAAGACAATGAGAGATTTTGGGAAATCGAAAATGTTGAACCTGAGACAATAAAAAATAAGGAAAACGATAATTTGTGAGGAGCATTTTCAAAAAAATCATACTAGAGATAGTACGGGAAGATATATAGTATCTATGCCATTTAAAAGGATCCATATTGTTTAGGCCAGTCAAAAGATATTGCCCTTAAAAATTAAATTCTTTATGGAATAGATTAAAACGTGAGCCTAACTATTTAAAATTATATAGAGATTTTAAAGAGTATAAGAGCTGCAAGGCCATATGCAAGAGGTAGATGGAGAGAGAGGAGTGTGGAATGTATTTCATACCACATCTTGGTGTTTATCGCTCTGATAAAAACAAGTAAATTGAGAGTGAGATTTTTAATGCGCGTCGAGTGCAACTACAAATGGTTATTCTTTAAACTCTACAATACATTGGGGGACTTGCTCAAATGACCTTTTTCAATAATGGTTAGTTTAGAAAGCAAATATTTGCATTCATTGCGGATGTGCAAAAAATGTATCGAATGATTTGATTAATCCAGATCAGCGTAAACTTCAGCACATTCTGTGGAGGAGAGAGAACATGGACGAACCAATAAAAACGTTTTGGATTGTCAACTGTGACCTTATGGAACAACGAGTGCACCATTTTTAGCGAAACGTACGCTAAAACAATTAGCCCTAGATGAAGCAGAGAATTTTCCATTAGGTCTTCAGTTGTGATGAGTGACATGTACATTGATGATGTACTTGTGGTGCCGAGACCTTATTGGAAGCAAAAAGAATTGAAAATCAACTGATCAATATCTTCGCCTAAAGGAGGTATGGTTTTGCATAAGTGGTGCGGAAATAATACGGAATTGATTGAGGTTTCGAAAATTATGATTTTTCAGATTCATCAGACATAAAGTGTTGGGTGTTTATTGAACCCCAAGCATGATTGCTTTCCTTCAGAGTAAAAATAGACTTGCACGAATTAAATACCAAACGGGATGTTTTGTCAACCATCACCAGGATATATGATCCTCAAGGGCTTTTAGGTCCTGGTGGCGAAGGCGAAACTCTTCCTTCAAAAATTATGGATATTAAAGATTAGTGGACAGATTTGCTTCCAGATACAATCAATAGAGAATGGCGACAAATTTGTCGAATCACTTCAGGTAGTAAATGACATCAACATCAATCGATGCATTGTGCTAGAGCAACCGGAAGTGATCGAGCTGCATGAATTCTCGGCGTGTCCCAGTCAGCATATACGGCACGTCTACTGCAAATCCATAACCTCAGATAGAAAGATGCTTGCATCTTATTGCCAGTAAATCCCGAGGTTGCGCCTACCAAGCAAACAACGATTCCCAGACTTGAGCTATCCGCTGTGCCATTAGCAAAATTAGTGCATCGTGCCAGCAAGCTTTAAAATTAAAGTGACTATTGTATACTTTTTCTTTGGGTGACTCCATGATAGTTTTTGTCATGGACAAGGAAGAGTCATATCAACTAAAAACCTTTGTAGCTAACAGGATTGCTGTCAGGGAAGTAAGCACAGTGAGCAATGGCGTTATGTGGCAGCAGAGGGGACAATTCTGCCGACTTCGTTTCCAGAGTGAATGGATTCTCTAAAAACTTAAAAACCTGTGAGTTGTGGTGGAATGGTCCTAAATTTCTGATAAGCAACCGGTACCCACAATGACAAATTCCTGTTGCAGTGATCAAAGATCCAGGTGAACTTTAAAAACTGTAGTGACTTTTCTAACTTTTTTCTTGATTCTGCTACTAACTCTTTTGTAAATAATTTACTTAACCTTAGTAATGACTATTTTAAAATTATTCGTGTCTTAAGTTTTATTTTAGATTTGTTTATAATTGGCAGAGCATAGAAAGAAAAAGAATTTGGCCTCTAGATTTAGGAGGATTAAAAAAGGCTGAACAACTTTTATTGAAATTAGTGCAAAAGGAAGAGTTTAAAGTAAGGAGAGATGAATGGTATTCAAAATTCTGCCATGGTATCTTCCAACAGTCGAATAAAAACACTCAATCCATTTATTGATAGTGAAGGGATTTTGAGAGTTGAGGTCGATTGAGAAATAGTGATATTAATTATAACCAGAAATTTCAATTCTTTTGCCTTCGAAACATAAATTGACTTATTTAATAGTTGAGTATTTTCATAAAAAGTTTTTACATAGTGGTCCACAATCCTTGTTGTATCAGATCAGGCAAAATTTTTTGATATTGAATGGCCGTAATATTTGTAGAAAAGTTGTTCATAATTGTGTAATTTGTTGTAGGCCAATACTACTTGCACTGATCAAATAATGGCTGACTGCCAAAGGATAGAGTTATCAAAAATTATCCATTCAATGTGTCAGGTGTGGACTTCTGTGGCCCCTTTTACATTAAGTATAAAGGGCAGAGAAAAGGTGTATATAACAAAATCTACGTTTTGTATATTTATATGTTTTGTTTCTAAAGCTGTGCACTTAGATATTGTGACTGATTTAACTTCTAATGCATTTATTGCTGCTCTTAGCGTATTATATTTAGAAGTGGTAAATTTTGCTAAGTTGTATTCTGATAATGCAACAAACTTTGTGGGTGCAAATATAGAACTTAAAAAAATGTTTAATTTGGTGTGTAAAACCTGATGAGGCACTTGCAAGTTATATGGCCTCTGAAGGAATAGATTGGAAATTCCTTCCCTAGAGCCCCACATTTTGGAGGTCTCTGGGAGGCAGGCATTAAATCTTTTAAGTTCTATTTAAAGAGAGTAGTAGTGTAACATTGAATTAACATATGAAGAGTTCTGACTGTGATTATCCAAATAGAGGATGTTAAATTCTCGTCCTCTTGTCCCATTATCTTCTGACTTAGATGATTTAAATGTATTGACTCCTTCTCATTTTTTTTTGATAGGTCGATCAATTACATCAATTGTTGAGCCTGATTTAACTAATTTAAAATGAAAATAGGTTGGATAATTGGCAGAAAATTACAAAAATAATTCAATTAATTTGGAAAAGGTGGAGTGTAGACTATCTAAATAGTTTGCAGCAGAGAAATAAGTGGCATTTCGAGAAAAAGAATGCTAAAATTGGAAAAATGGTTATAATAAAAGAGGATAATTTACCTTCATGTCAATGGTCATTAGGTAGAATCAACAATATTTATCCAGGAAAGGATTCTAAAGTAAGAGTAGTGGAAGTCAAAACCACTAGAGATATATTTAAGAGACCCATTTCGAAATAAAGCATTCTACCAATTGAAACAGTGTGTGTAAGAGTCAGCAGAACCCTTCAGATAGTAATGTTTGTGTGTAGAATAGTATTTTTTTAAATTCTCTGTGATTTATCAATTGCTTTATACATTGTCTTCATTTGTATGTTGTTTTGTTTGTAATTTGAAGTATTGTATTTCTGTGTGTTATCTTTATGATTATGTTCTGTGTAAATCTTGCATGTTGAAAAACATTGCAAGGCCGGGTGGCATGTTCAGTGTACGTATGTAAATGTAAAGCGCCCTCTAGAGCTCAGAGTGCCTAACGAATCTGTGTAACCTCTAATTCCATCGAGAAAGGAGTCGAATCGAGCGAGCTGAGAGCTACAAGTAATAAAAACTACAGTCCACTGAGAGAGACTT
>BMAU01014834.1:0-86456 GCA_019973935.1 Trichonephila clavipes
GCTCACTCTGATACTCAAAGAGATAATCATCTAGGGGGATTATCACACAGAGATTAGTTATTAATACGGCTGTTGTATATGACGAGCGAGTGCTTGCGAATAATCATTAAACATACTTGTATTTTAGATACTGCTAGTTGTGTCTGAGTGCCGTAGAAAATGGGAAGGCCTTCAGAGATTTATTAAGCAAATTTGAGAACTATGTTCTGAATTTCAAGGATTGTTTTTTAACAATAAAATTTCCATCGCTGCTCAAGAACTGTCTTGCTCTTTGAAACTGATAACATACAATCCTCGAGCCCCGATCTACGTAACAATATGTAGTATGTGTTTTGTGACGAGAAAATAATCACGTACTATTTAAATGTATTTTTTCAACCTCATAAATACATTTTAAAACCTATGTGAGGCATTCGTACATCCACAAGAATGGATTTAATAGCATCTAAAATATTTTAAAGAGCTTCTTTAATTAAAAGAAGCATGGATATACGATAAATAGGACTGAAATATCGTAGCTCACGAGTTCACGTGAGCAGATTAAAGGGGGAGTTTTTTTTAGTTAATATAATGCTGACATCCGAGATATAAAGGTACACTGTTCGAGAATTATAAAATATTGAAAAGCACATTATTTTATTTTAAAATTTGTACCCTTTTTCAAAAAAATTTTAGACAGTTACAGTAAAAGTAACTGATGTTTTATATTTAGATTATATTATTAAGCTGATTCTGTAAGCAAAAAGTCAGTGTGACCAGCCATTATTTTACAATTTTAAAAAATTAGGAATTTTTGAAGTTTTTTCAAATTCTTATAAAATACTCAATTTTAAAATTTTTTTAGTAATTTTAAGTTATTTATGTCTTAGATTATTACAAACAATATTTAGTATGGATTTGAAAATCTATTCCCTTGTTGATTTTTAATAATTATTTTTCTAGAAAAACCTGGAAAAAACACGAAAATTTTTAAAATATCAACTTTAGAATTTTTTAGAAAAATAACTAGAGTTCTCAGCCCTAAATCCATACTAACTTTTATAGAACATACATTTGGGAGTATATACAAAAAAAATTCAAGGCTCTATCTTGAACAGGAAAAAAGCCTTAGGAATTAGAAAACACTTATACCTTCAAAATTAAAAGTCTGAGAAAAACGCATTTAAAGTTTGTAAAGTCATAAAACAAAAACTTATAATGCCCGTAAGACTCTAATTTTTAATATGCTATTTTTCAATGTATGCTCTACATTAAAACACTATTTTTATTAAATATGACTGAAAATTGTATTTTTAATTCAAAATATATTTTTGCATAATATTGATAGCATTTGTTAAGACGTCAGTTTATTTAGCTTTATCTTAACCTAATTTAACAAAAGTTTTGAAACACGAAGCATTTATGTACAAAATAATAATGATACTAACTTAAGCTAAAAATAGTCAGGTTTGCTCATAAAATTTAATTTTTTTCAGTTTTAAATTGGAGCAGTTTAGGAAGTTTTAGCTCTTGTCGTACGACTTTAAAATACTAAAATATAGTACTACAATATGTTTAGTATAATGTAGTTTGATATACATCAAGGAAATATTCAGTTATATCTGCAGCATTTGAATTCAGAATACTTGTATTCGGAAGTCTTAATGCAGAATCAGCTGAATACTGATTTTTAGATACATCATTTTCAGTAGTATTCCATCTCTTCGAAACATTGTTTCTTACAGAAACCCAGAACGCATTTGCCATGGCATTTTCTCTACAGGAAAAAATTAATGATAAAGCTTTTAAGTTATATAAACTATTTTTAAAGCAAAAATTGGCCATGAAATTAATCTTTATGAATTAATTATGATAACTCAAAAAACTCAAAACATAATCAAGCAGAAATAATTTTAGTAATGAAAATTGGAATTAATAACCATTTAAAAGTAAAAGCTCAAAAATATTTTTAATTAATTCAACTTAAGCGTGAAAAAATGCTTTAAAAGGAAACCGAAACCAAACCCATAGCTCTTAAACTTCAAATATCTTAAAAACTAATTTGCTAACAGATCTGAAATTTCGTGGCAAGCATCTCAATGATATGGGCCACCAAAACAGGCAAAAAAAAAGTCGGTAAAAATGAAATTTTTAGGGTACTGTGTAATCTTAAAGAAGTTTTCGTGATTTCTTACTTTGTTTAGTTAAATAAATATAGTACTAGAGTTGTATGACGGATAACTTAAGGAACAATATCATCTATGAATCAGTAACATTGGTTTATAAGTAACTTAAGCTCTTTTTAAATTGGCTTTAAAGCCATATAAAAACTGTTGATGACAAACCTCATAGCGTTAACGTCATATTTCTGATTCAGACATGACATCCAAAATTATCAGAGTTACATTCCAGGTAAGATAAATACAATTTATATTTTTGAATCAAGATTGAATAATGAGACGAAAGAACAAGTCTCATTTTCCACATCGCTTGTATCTCAACACACGAAACACCATGATGCCATGAAATGTTTAGTATTTTATATTTAGAAGTCTACGATCTTCTTTGTATTGTACGTACTGTCTATTAGTTATAGAACTATTACTTAACCTACCAGATAGTTATTTTCCTTCTCAATTGAAGGCAATTTAGTTTTTGTTGTTCGTAATATTATATTAAACGCACGACACAATTTAGCATTTGGAAGGCTAGTTCCTTTGGTAGGTCTAGAAGAGTGTTATAATTTAAAACAATTAAGATAATTGCCTAATAATCTTTGATAGAACTGGTTTCTGAACTCAAACTACTTCAACCGTACTTAAAAATGACTTTGGAATGAATTTAACATGGTTTAAGACCTTGAAATATTATTTCAATTTTTAAGTATAAAGTTTTTTGTATGGAATATTTTGGACTTCAAGTATGAGGATTCAGATGTTACTTAAAGGCTACTGCGTCCTATTTTTAGAATCAAGTGAATAAAGAGGAAAGCTCCGTGGTCAGCGATATTCGAGCCTAATTATATGTTCGAGTTCTAAATCAATTAAAGAATATCATATGGTATATCTATAATGAACATTGTATTATTTTAATTACAAGAAGATCTCATATTCCTTGTGAAGTGAGCCTCGCGTTGCTTTTATGTGAGATGTTAATAAAGATCAAATAGTAACCTCACGAGAACTGAAGTGAACATATGGAAAATGTCTTCCTTACCAGCTACTGTCGCTCCAATTATAAAATCTTCCACCAATCTTCACTCTACTGCAATATTCATACAAATAAAACTGATTCTTCAACGGACATTATTGTATATTATATTCTTCCAACTTCTGAGGTCGCGTTTGTCAGGTAAAAATGTCGTTAATGTCCTAGAAAGTAACTTGTAGTTTAGTTTCACCAAAAGATTTTTTATTAAAAATAAATTATACTAGTCACTCTCTCTTACCAACACAAGGGTAAACATATATGAATAATAGAGGTCTAAAGCTTTGAAAAGGCCCACTTCAGAGCGATAAATAATTTTTTCTTATTTGCTCATACCATATTTATGTCTTTGCAACACAACCATTTATACGGTATTTTTCTGCGTCTCAGGGATAGCTGATAAATGTAGTTGCATCCCAGAGATTTTGAGTAATGACAGAGAGAAAGAGAATTAGAGTAGATTCATTAATTAATTCTTAACTACATCATTCTAAGTAGGGTCTCTTTTTCTTTCCTGGGAACCTGGGAAATCATAAGATTTCTTAGGATTTCCCTAGAATCTAAAAAAAAAAGAGTAAAAATGTAGTAAAATTATTCACAAAATCGACTCTCAAAAATGATATTTTACAAAAATATGTTAAAGAAGAGTTTGGCTGTAAAAAGATGGTTTGTTTGGATACCAAAACACGCTGGATTAGTTTGTTGGCAATGACTGAATGATTTATAGAAATAAAGTCAGTAATTTTAAAAGCCCTAACTAACATTAAAGAAGAACAAATTATGGCAAATCTAGAGTTTGAAACTGTGACTACAATTGTAGCAGGCTTAAGGCTAATAAAAATTTCGCTTAGAAAAATTAGGCAATCGAAATACAACTTTGCTAACTACAGGTGTATTTTCTTTCGTTATTAGAGAATTGAACAGACAAAATTCAAAATTTGCGAAAAATATTAAATGCTCTCTAATCCAAAGAATTAATGAGAGACGCAACGTTTATTTAATAGGATTAATGCAATACCTGAATTTTGGGAGCAAATAGGAAGTAGCTGCAGTTACTGTCGATATTTCGTGATTGCCTAGTAAAAATTGTTTGGTTAGACAAGCCGAAATAAGAAAAAACACAGGGATAAAGTGTGACAAATCTATACGGAACTTTATCACTAACCTTCTGAGTCGTCTTTTTTAGGGAAATTTAATTCCCTACCTATTTCCAATCAGCTCCAAAAAGAGGAGAGGACTCCTTGTTATATATGTAGATTAGATAAAGTATTTAAGTCAAACGGAATAATAAAGTTAGAGCAGTAGGAGAGAGAGATTGAAGCAGAAAGTTATAGTGAAGTTAAATTGAAGATTTCTTGTTGGATAATTTAATCTCAGAGAAAAGCTGAGCTGAATTCCAGTGTGGTAAATATTAATTAAAGTCTCATTAAGGTTTATTATTACGAATGAGATTAAAATTAAATGTTCAATAAGAACATTGAATATAATTCTGGGATCTCTTATTGTGGTAATCTCTGCGTGATCGATATTCAAATCCTTAATTAATTAGATCATTAATTATTTAAGTTAATTTAAAGGATATTACCTTTAAAACCTCATAATACTAGTTAGATATATTTGTTAATAAGTCTTTGATTCTATTTGGATAAGATAACCAAATAAAGAAAGTTGTTTATAAAAATGGCTACTGGTTCTTATCTGACTCCTATTTATTCTCGTTCTCAAAGTGAGGTCCAAGGGGACCTTCACAAAAGCTTTGCTGCGAAGAAGAGGAATCAATATCCAACTCTTTGCACTCAGAGGAATAGAGCATGGAGATTTTAAAAGAAAAACATCTGACGTTGTCAAAAAGTTAGAGAAAGCAACTTATTCTAAAACAAAAGTTTTATATTGTTCAACCAAACAAAGGACTAGTTTCAACAAAATCATGAAACAAGAGATGCAGTTGCTCGACTCGACTGAAAATCCATCAAAAAACATTATGAAACTATATGCTTTAAAAACCATTCCTCTAACCTCAGTTGAAGACGAAAGAGCATTTTATGCTGCCGGATTGTTTGCAACAAAGCTTAAAATGATAAAAGTGTAAATTGCTTATGCTTTGTGAAATCCTACTTTAAAAATGAATAATCAATTTATTATATATTTTTTGTATTTTTTGGTTTCTTCAAAAATAAGTATTAATTTTGAGATTTATATGTATCCTTATTTTATATAAATATTATTGATTTTATAAAAAAATAACTTGTTTTTAATTTTTTTGAAATTTTAATGTATTTCCGGGAACGACAATTATAATCCCGGGATTTCCCGGACATTCCCCTGAAATCAGAAACCCTAATTCTAAGAAGGAACGAGAGAACTGATGGTAACAGTTTCATAACTCTGCAACCCAAGGAAATTACAAGGAAAACACCTATACAGTAGCTCACTTTCCAACGTTAATCATTACAGCAATGTTAGTATTTTGGCCTCAACATATTAAATATACATTGGCCCCGTCACACAACGGATTTTTAGTAGCATCATGGTTCCAATACATGGCAAGACTTCAAGAATAACGGTCATGGGCTCGCTAACATGACAACTTGTTTTCTGCGATTGCGTTTAGGGAGAAAGGTATTTCACGAATTGCGTTTTTAGTTCCGTTTCTGAAGTCATTATTAACTCATTGTTTAGTCTTAGGGCGACGTTAAGTAAAGAATAAATAGCATCGATAAAGTTCCTAAGAAAAAACTTATTTATTCTCATATATTATCACAAATCTTGATACAGTAAATGAGCTTTGTTCATGCGGAAAACAACAGTGGAAAAATTTGTGGGACATGTTCTAAAAAAATTGCTGTATTGGTGTCATAAAAAATTTTATTTTTAAAATAATATTTCCTCGCAAATCTTCGATGAATTGAAATAAAATTTGTTTCGAAGTTAAATGTTAATACAACACTTGTTCTTGTAATATTTTTCCTTTTTAGAAGATTCATGTTCAATCCCAAACAGAGATTGCAAAATTTACTTATGTCATTTTTTATTAACAATCCAAAACACGTAACATATAGAACAACTACTAGAACAAAAATATAAAATCAGACGATAACGTTACATAAAGCAATCGATTGAACAAAAATAAATCAATACAAAAATTATCGTTGCCATAGCCCCAAAGAAAATAATTAGTATAAGGGGTGTGACCCAATGTAATAAAGGGACACGCGGGGAAGGGGTTCTTAATTAAGTCCACTAGTTAATTAAACACGTTTATTAGACAAAACAAACATTTACATACATAACTAGAGAACTAACAGTTACAATAGAATTGAAAGGGATCGGGGAGCGCATGCTCGTACGTCCTTACAGTTCCGAAGCTTTACTGAAGATTACTGAAGATTGTTCTAGCCGCTAGAGGGCGCGATAGTCTTTCTACTGTTCATATGAGAAGAGTTTAAACTACGGGGGTTACATTAGTTAGTTCTCTTTTAATTGTTTGAATTTCCCCATCGGGTAAAGAAGATACGCTTTCTTAGGGATTAACAAGAATCTGAGTGACACGAGTTACCACACCTGTTGATTAAAGCATTATATTAAATCACACCTTTAATTAAAAAAACAAAAAATGATTGGAAATAAATTCAAACTACAGACATTTTTAAGTAAATATATGGTTGCTGGTCGCTTTTTTTTCATGGAGATGAAAACATTTGTTCTCAACTTGGCTTTTTTTCGTCATTCTTGGAAAGGAAAAATCAAGTCAAGCAGTTTTGATTATTTGAATAAATTTGTGTTTTTTAATATGTTTGTTCAATTTCTTAAGAAAATTTCTTTCAAAATTTTTACATGGTGGTAAATTTATGAGATTATTATATTCCATTCTAAATATTTCCATCAGAGTTTCTGTCAGTTTTTCACTTTTCAAGTATCTGGTTTTTTTTTTTTTTATCTTAGTCTCTCAGTAAAATGATTGAAAATTCTTCGTTTTCAAAAGAAATGATTTTGTTCACGTATTTCTAATTTTATTTTTCTTTGAGTTGTGTTAATATGAAACTTTCCAGAAAGGCCACAGAGATTTATTTTTTTCATAAACAAATTGTTTCTAAATTCAAAAAATACATATTTTATAAAAACAATTTCAATGCAAATATGTCAATGAAGCAGAAAAGTGATGAATATATCAAAAACGTTGTATGTGTAAAAAAAGATATGTGTGTGTTTTCTTAAATTGCTCATTCTATTATTTGAATATTGAGAGGAAAAATTGAATAAGAAGTATAGGAATTAGGAAAGAATAATCACATCTTAGCAAAACTTGGAGAGGGGGAACTCTTTTGAAAATTAGCAAACATAAATAACAATAAAATTTCGGGGTACTCTTCGTTATAATAAATGTAATTCCTGACAAAATGTAAACCCTGAACAAAAATAAATCCACAATATCAATTACTAAATGATTTTAAAAATAAAAATAAATATCCAACTATAATGCATTGTTTTGGGTTTGAAGTAGTTTAATTTCTCTGCGTACTTAACCATGAAGATTATTGCCAAATAAACTATATAAGATAAAATATAATATGCCAGATAATGAAGATTACAGCTAGTGTTTTTTAAATTTGAATGAATAAAGGGAATTAAAAGTATATGATCATAATTATAAATTATTATTTCTTCAATTTTTTATCATAAATCAGAACCCACAATTCCCTGTTTAGACAATGAAGAAATAACTAAGATAAAACCTCCCTTTGACCGCCATGTAATAGAGCTGACGTCTGCTAAATCTGCCTGGTTAAGTAGGTTGGGCGATGTCTTTCTGATCACTTGAAGATGTTTCAAAACTTCTAAGTAGTTGACAACAGCCTATACTTTACGTGTGAGGCAAAGTTAATAAGAGAAATATATCGATTGCGTTTTACGAAGGAAAAACGAATTTTTCCATTTTTATATAATATTGCTAAAGCAAAACTTTAGAACATATTAACAGCGGTGTTTATTTCTAATTCTTGTTTTCAGATTATTTTAGACTAATAAATTAAACAAGTGTATTTTAATTGTTTGAATTTTCTTTTCTTTCGTTAACAAAAAATAAAACGCTTAGAGCTAAAGTAAAAATTTTGCAAAAAAAAAAAAAAAAAAAAAAAAAAAAAAAAAGAAATAATTGGCATTATTTTTGAAATTTTACTTTTATTCCTTTTAGGTGTACGAATTAAATATAAAAGATTTTACCTAATCAATTCAAAGTGAAGAGCAATTTAGAATGCTGTGACATCGTCGATGGTTGTGAATTCCCATCTTTCGATTCACAATAGGTTTTATGGTTTCACCAGCTGTTCAAGGACCAGTACGACACCCATCGATTGTCCCTGAATTTTTACGATCAACCAGCTGTGGAATGACCAGTGCACGTGGCCATGGGGCCATTGTTTATTGTCTGAACTCGGGGAGTGGAGACAGCCAGACGGGTCGCCATAATGGACTTAAGAGTTCGGCACCCCATTGACAATAGGCAAAGCCTATCTTAAAATAATCATGTCATCTTTCCTAGTGTTGTGTGAAGGGGATACTAAGAACAGGTGGCGTGATGGACAAGTGTGTCCAGATGTTCGACAAGGAACTATGGCGCCTTGGTCCAGACGGCTCGGGTGTGTTTTGGCGTTTTATGCGCAAATAGGACGAAGGAGGTCAAGAGAGACTTTTGTGACCTGCCAATAAGAAGGAACGAGGGGCGTGTTGTGAACACACCCCTGGTGTTTAAAAGGATTCTTTTTGAGGAGAGAAAGAGGAGACCGGAAAGGGACAAAAAAGACGAGAGAGACGAGAGGAGAGATGGAGAAAAGGGCTGAGTCCGGAATTGGAATGAAAAAGACGATGAACGCCGGTGGCGTTGAGAATGGAATATGAACTGACTACACCGGCTTGGCAATATTACTTCATTAAGAATTGTTTATCAAATAAACAATATTTTTTTATTTCTATGTGAAGCTGTAACCTTATTTATTGATGGATAGCTACACACGACGTTACAGCTAATATATATATATATATATATGGCATGCAGCCAAAAGCAAGGCAGTCTTCGCGCGCAGGCGCAGCTAAAACACGAACTGAAACTTTTGAACTAGTGGAAGAGAAACAAAAACTCTTGGACATTAGAAAAGAGAGAACGAGAGAGGTGCGCGAGCAGGCGTTACCTTCTGCATATCATTGTCAAACTTATCTACCTTTTTAATTAATTTTTGTTTAATGTTAAATAAACCATAAGAAAGACAAAAGTCTTGGACCCCTTGTTGTCTCCCACATATATATATATATATATATGAAATTGGTGGCAGCGGTGTTGATCCGGCATTTAAGTAAATAGATGCCCGAATCCTTAGTTTTAAGTGAAGAGAAAAAAATGCCAGCCGGGTGCGATTGTGATGAAGCGAGTTTAATGACGCCTAATTCCTGGAGTCCCCAGCTGTGAGAAGTGCTGGATGCAAGTGTCTCCCGTTCCTGCTAGTGATGAAGTGTGCCCGCCTGTATTTTGCAAGTGCCAGAATTTCTGAGTGTTCCTGTGTGTCTTCTATAAATTTGAAGGTGAGTCTTTTCATTGAGATTATTTTCGGGGCAGCAACTGAGTATTGATTTTGTATGTAAAATGTTTTAAATAAGGAATATAAAGACTAGGTAAAGTTTTAGTAAACAATAAGAGACTAGAAGGATTTTAAGTTTTGTATGAAGTGTATAAATGTGCAATATTAGTGTTGTGGTTTTAGATTTGTGAAATTTAGTATACAGTAGTTATACTTGTTTTGTTGGCACAGTATTGTGTAGAGTATTGTTGTGGTTTTAGATGTGAAACTTAGTATACAGTAGTTATACTTGTTTTGTTGGCACAGTATTGTGAAGGGTATTGTTGTGGTTTTAGATTTGTAAAATTTAGTATACAGTAGTTACATATACTTGTTTTGTTGGCACAGTATTGTGAAGGGTATTGTTGGGTTATATTGTTGTAGTTATACTTGTTACAGTTATAGATTTGCGAAATTTAGTATACAGTAGTTATACTTGTTGAATTGGAGAACACTGATGTGTAGCTTATTTGTGTTTAGATTTGCGCATATGGGTAAAATATAGTTAAGTCTAGGTCTAGTGTATTGTTAGGTTACCTTGAGTCTTTGTATAATTTTTGTAAGGATTAAGTTTAGATTTGATTTTGTGTGTATTAGTGCATCATGGCGTTTCTGTTAAGAGAAAGAAAAGACGTATTGTTAGAGGTTGCGAAGGAATTAAGGGTAGAAATTGATATTACTTTACCCAAGATAGAATTCAAGAAAAGAATCTGTCAAAGTAAATACTATGACGAAGAGTCAGTTAAATGTTTGTTGGAGGGTATTTTGGAGGAAAAACGGGAAGAACGTGAAAAACAGGAAATTAAGGAATTCGAGGAACGCAGACTAGCTAAAGAACTTGAGTTAGAAAGAATGAGAGTTCAACTCAGAAATAAGTTAAATGAAAATAAATTGAAGGCAGGGAATAGGATTAACGATCTCGCAAATGTTTGTATTTTGTCAGAAAATCGTACCACAGAAGTTAGTGAACCGGTTAATAAGTGTAGGCCTTTAATTAACCCGGTAGTTAATAAAAGCGTGGAGAACGCTACGTCTTGTGATTTTGAAAAGAAGAATTGTGACCCCCCAGTGAGATGTACGAACGTTTCCCACCCGTCTGAAGTAAGAGGGAAAGAATTCAACGTGTATAGAAATAGTAATTGTGAAGTGAAAATGAAGGCTGGGTTATGTGAAGGAAGGGTCAAAGCTGTGGCGAAGGGTGCACAGCGGGTATAAATCCGGATAATATTTGAGAAGGCTCTTTTGAATTGAAAAAGAGATAAGGGAGTGGCGAACCCTGAAGGGTTGATTTGTGAGAATAGCTGCGAGGAAAATTATACCCTTGGGACGTTAATGGGTTGTGAAAAGCAGTTAACAGTGGATCAGGAAAGTTTTCGAAATCATACAATGGCTAAGATAGCGGGGCAGTCAAACAGTACTCTGCCTGTTGTTTGGTTAGGAAGAGTGAACCGATACCCGTACCCGAGTATCAAATGTATAAAGTATAGGAATTTGAACCAGGTGACGCGAGCCGAGATTTATCTTTTGTTAAAAAGGGAAAGTTTGGTAGGAAAGATCAACGCGGCAACGTGCGTCACTGTACTGGATTTGTGGAAGTGGTATTTTCGTCGTTCCCAAATGATGAATTATCCGAAGCACACCACATGCGTTATGACAGTTGGCATGTACATTATTAAAAAATCGAGGTTTAAGTTTCTTTGTGCGTATGATGGATGTAATTTAACGACTCTGATTTTGAGGTTGTTAGAGCAGATTGATGTATCGCGAATGGTCGACACACACATTCTGATACAAATTTGGAAAAACCGTGTAAAGAAAATAGGCTTTGTGTTGAAATGGTTGATTAGGGTTGGGTCGGAAGTCGGACCGACCAAAGGTAAATTAGAGACATGGGCAAGTTTGTTCCGTGTAGACATAATGTAGATTTAAAAAATTCATTGCATGAGCTACTGAGGCTTGTTAATTATATTCCCAATTAAAGTGTTTCCTCAATAACTAACGTAATGGAAGACAATACCATGATTTGTGAATAACCTGTTATGATGATTGTGATAATGCTTGCTGATAGCCATAATTTAATTAAATTTAAAAAGTCTTAGTTTAAACTTCTTAATTTAAAAATTTGGTTTTTAATATATTTTTTGCAAAGCTTGGAATTTATAAATGTTTATTTTGTTTATTTAATATCGTTGGAAACACCGTTGGAATAAGTAGATGGGAATGAGTAATTCTTAGGACTGTGTACGCTCACAGATGTTTATCACAATTGAATGAGCGATTGATGTGTTAGAATTATAGAAATATTATAATTTGAGTTAATTTCTTTAAAACCCTAAATTTTGAAGTGTGATGTAACTGTTTGAAATGGAAAAAAAATTGTCCAAGATTCAGAATTTAAGTTTTTTTTGTAAAGTGTAGGTTTTATAGAATTTTGGGTTTATTTGTTTATTTTAATTGTGATTGTATATGTTTCTTGGAATGCTGTCCTCATCGGTCTCATTGATAAGACAACCCTTTGGTGTGAAATGTTACGAACTGAACCAAACTGAGGCCAGAGCAGTCCAGTGAAATGGACCTTTTTCAGGGGGAAAGTGTTGTGACATCGTCGATGGTTGTGAATTCCCATCTTTCGATTCACAATAGGTTTTATGGTTTCACCAGCTGTTCAAGGACAAGTACGACACCCATCGATTGTCCCTGAATTTTTACGATCAACCAGCTGTGGAATGACCAGTGCACGTGGCCATGGGGCCATTGTTTATTGTCTGAACTCGGGGAGTGGAGACAAAGCCTATCTTAAAATAATCATGTCGTCTTTTCTAGTGTTGTGTGAAGGGGATACTAAGAAAAGGTGGCGTGATGGACAAGTGTGTCCAGATGTTCGACAAAGAACTATGGCGCCTTGGGCCAGACGGTTCGGGTGTGTTTTGGCGTGTTATGCGCAAATAGGACTAATGAGGTCAAGAGAGACTTTTGTGACCTGCCAATAAGAAGGAACGAGGGGCGTGTTGTGAACACACCCCTGGTGTTTAAAAGGGTTCTTTTTGAGGAGAGAAAGAGGAGACCGGAAAGGGAAAAAAAGACGAGAGAGACGAGAGGAGAGATGGAGTAAAGGGCTGAGTCCGGAATTGGAGTGAAAAAGACAATGAACGCCGGTGGCGTTGAGAATGGAATATGAACTGACTACACCGGCTTGGCAATATTACTTCATTAAGAATTGTTTATCAAATAAACAATATTTTTTTATTTCTATGTGAAGCTGTAACCTTATTTATTGATGGATAGCTACACACGACGTTACAATGCAGATAAAAAGTAATATTATTGAACAAATTCATATGATGCATTCAAATAATACATGGTCTTAAACAAATAAAACACATTAAAATGGATTTATTTACTATCGAATGATATTAAATATATAAAAACAAAAAGAGATATAGTATAAGTCGATATGAGCATACGAAAAATTTTAACTTGCATTATATTTTCTCGCTTGTTTCTTGAAACTTAAAATACTTCTGGTTGATTTTGTGGTCTAATGGTTGATTATTATTGAACTTAGATAACTTAAAATGAATTGTCTTTTTCTCTCTCACTTACAGGCTCTAATACCCACATTAAATTTAACTCAAGAATTGATGTACTTTTTATGTACATTGTTCTTAAGAAACCTTTAAGAACGATACCCGACCGTAAATATGCCATCAATGCTGTGCTTGATGAATATTTTCGAGAGATTCAAGTGCATTTTTTTATTAAGAGGTTGAAGTATTTCTAATAATTATAGAGAGACGACGGAAAATCTGCAAGTGAAGAATCTAGCCGAATCAATAGCACTATGTTCCTCGACGTCCTTCGGATGATCTTGCGCAAGATAACAAGTAAAGCGCTGAATTCGCAGAATTCTGTATTACTTACCGAAAGGATAACAAGAGGAAAAAAAGTCGCTTAATCACTAATGTTTTTCTAAACAGTTTCTTTTAATAAACAAAAAATGTATTAAGACATGTTTAATGAGTATCATTATCCTCAAAGCTTGTAATTATCTTGACCTTTCATCATGAGATCAGAGAGAGAGAGAGATAATAAAATTGAACGCAGATATGTTTTAATGAACATACTTTTTATAATTCTTTTTTAAAAATATTGATTTTTAATGATATATAAATAAGGTTTTTTTTGTTTCTTGTAAATGAATTTGCACAAATTCAGATAAATATATTTTCTTCCTTCCTTCCTCAGTGGCTCGACAGCCCAGGGTGGGCCTTGGCCTTCTCAAGAAGCCTTTTCCAGGTCAGCCTTCTTCCGGCTAGTGTTCTCCAATTCTTAGTTCTCAAAACTAGGATATCTTTTTCTAGGCCATCAATCCATCTAAGATTTGGCCTGCCCTTTCTTCGTGTGCTAGTTGGTTGAGCATTGAAGACTTTTTAGTAGTGCGATCTTCATTCATTCTGACAGAACGTGATCTGCCCATTTAATTCTTTAAATATTTTCTAATTTCAGAAGTTTCTGTGACAGTATTTGAATGCAAGAGTTAAGTTGACGGGTCCCCTCTTCTTGTTTTATGTAATTGTTTTATCATCATAGTAACAACATTTACAATTTAATATGACAATTAAATTAATAATACTGTTGTAATTATTGACGATTTGCATTACGTAAAAAACTTCACGCGAAATAGTGGATTCTATTACATTTTAAGTTAAAGAATGTTTAAATGTCTTGATCTGGTGTTGTAAAACACAGAAAGATGAAATTTTAACTCAGGTTTTATTTGATATTTGTTTCATCCTTCTTAACAATGCATTGAGTAAATATGCAGGGTGCTGCCATATTCAACCGACAAATTCAGAGGGTTGATAAAAGGGAGCATGGAGACAACAAATGACCACAGAACATGGGATCGTAAACGACATTTAGTCGGAGTAATTCGCAAAGACAGTTATGAAATGTGTGATGTAAAGTGTAATGTAAAAGGGCTATAAAAAGTAAGAAATACATTTATTAGACGCATAGTATGTTTACAATACGAACAGTGCGCCATAGCTCGACATCAGAGGTGTAACAACATGTGATTGTCACAGGAATTGTTCGTAGTTGCGGCAACGTAGGCCATGGCTCAGTCGACACAGAAGGACAAAGAAATGTGTCGGACGTTTTCAAACCACTCCGGTGTGCTGGCGATATCAGCTGAAGCGACCACGATTTGTGTCGTGAGATCCTCCTCTGTAGTCACTGGAGTCTCATATACAAGCGAAATGAGGTGGCTCCAGAAAAAGAAATTCAAGAAATTGAGATCTGGGGAATGGGAAAGCAGAGAAACGAGTTTGCTGCGTCGATTTCATCTCCCGAGATATGTAGCATGAAGATGGTAAGTTCCGCAATCGAAAAATTGGGTGGTGCACCATCATGCACGAGCTACACTTTCTGATGCGTAGTGACCGCTACTCCCTCCAGCAACTTCGGGAGAAGTGGGAAATATGCATACGTACACAGGTTTCTTCATCCCTACCACGGCGTTCTAAATCCCTGCATTCGCTTAGCCCAGAGATACTCAAACTTTTTTCTTCCGGGCCGCATACATATGTTAGTTATTTCACGCGGGCCGCATACATACGATGGCTATTTCATGCAGGCCGCAACTTGAGGATTAATGGAGGTAGGGTGGGGTGAAGAGGATAAATGCTTTAAGACCGAGATAACATAGAAAATTTAAAATGTGGGAATTAATCAAAATATTAATGGGAAAATTACTACAACCTAAGGATGATTAATGCTTTATTTAACAAGATGAAGGATGAAATATTTAAAATATATTAAACAGCAAAGTAGAATGTCTTTCTCCTACGTCCAGAGCTGGGCGTCCCTAACGTCCGTCTGCGTCATTTCCCATGTGTCCTTTAATCGAACATTCCTGACGGGGTGGGACGTCAGTGTGGACTGCCCTGATTATATACAATGATAAAATGGTACAGATATATAGTAATAAAATATTAAAAATGTACACAGTAGATAAAAGAATTATACACAACACAAAATATCATGAAAGAAAAAGTACAAAAATACTGAAAAATGAACAAATTTAAAGTAATAATTGATAAATATGTAGAAAAGATTTCATACATTACCACTGGGGTAAAACAAATTATGTTAACGATACAAATTAGATCAAGGCTAAAATAAGAATCTGGAATGAGGAACAGGAACATATTCAAGCAAGGTACTCCTAGTTCTAAGCACATAAATTTGTATTAAAATGAAATAAGAAAATGTTAGAGTCATTCAATAAAAATGGAAGCAAAAATAAATAAATAGATAAAAAAGTCTGTTTATAATGTCCATAACGAAAGTCTTTCACAGGAAGAAAAATTGTGAGCAGTTTTTAATGGAGAAATCAAGTAGAGTTAATTTGGTTTGGCCAGAGTTTTATGAATTCTGCACAAGTAGACTTTTTGATGGTCCGTCGACGAAATCACACTTTTTACGTCATAAGTGTCATTGTGCTTCACTTTTGTAACTTTGTATGGTCCGAGGTATTTTTGCTTAAGTTTCAAGCCTGAACCAAACTGAGTGTGTTTAATTGCTACTAGGTCGTGTAGTTAATATTTATGAGCTTGTCTGCGCCGGAGATTGTACGTGTGGCGATTCTTATCTTGAACTTTGTAGATTTTCTTTTTGGCATCTTGACGGATAGCATCACGTTGTTCTTGGAATTGAGCTGTAATATCATCGTTAAAAAGTTGGACAATCTCAATGTCTTGGCAAGACTTCATCTTGGTGCCGAAAAGGAATTCAAATGGAGTTCTTGATGCTTCTTTGAAAAGTTGAGTTCAGGATTTCTTGCCGGTGGGGTACGTGAGAGTACCATTTCTCAGGATCTTCGACAGAAAGTTTTGATAGTACAGCAGTGATGATGGAATTTTGTTTCTCAATCTGGCCATTAGATCTTGGGAGACCAGTTGTAATGGAGATATGAAGGATGTTTTGCTTATTACAGTAATATTCAAATGCGGAGGAAGTAAATGCGGATCCTTTATCAGTGATAATCCTAGCGGGGTTTCCGAAGACATGTCGGTGGTTTTCTAATAGATTTATGGCTTCTGCAGCGACCGTAGATCTAGTGGGATACAGCCATGTAAATTTACTGAATGCGTCTATCACTGCAAAAATGTGCAGATATTTTTAGAAGTTGTCGCTAGGGGATCCAAATGATCTAAATGAAATGTATGGAGTGGTAAATCATTTTTTTTTCTATCGGGTTAAGCACGCCGTCTTGTTTACCACGTTTCCGGTTTGTGATATTGCATGTAATACAGTTTTGAATGCATTTTTCAACTTTGTATTTAAGTCGTGGGATGTAAAAGTCTTTGCTAACTAAATCTTGTGTACGTAGAACAGCAAAATGGCCACGTTCATGTGCAGTTTTAATGATGTTAGCCTACATTTCGTCAGGTACCACTAGTAAATCGGTTCAATTGACTGTTTTGTACAGAAGTTTGTTTTTTACGATATAGTTACCTACCTACTGTTACTACTATCACGGTTTTCAGCGGCTAAGAGTGGTTTACGAACCCATACTCTATGGGGATTTCTCATCCCCATGCTGCATGTTATCATCCCTCTGAATATGTCGGTCGAATTTGGCAGCAAAGTGTAGGAATTACTAGTAAAGTGAGGTAGTGTAGCAGATTAATAATTTCATACTTTACCAAGTTATAGATGTTCTTTGAAATAATTACATATTCAATGAATTAACTAATGATAAAGTGTGAAAAGTTAAACTAGTTTACATTAAAACAAGCCCATTATTATATAAATTAACTGATATTAAAATAATTAAAGTCCCTCTCAAAAATGTATTTCATATAATGGGTAGATAATTTGATACATAGCAAAGGAAGACATAATGATATAAAATATTTTTGCTGGATTAATTGAGTAGTCTTAAGAACAACATAAAATAAAGCAGAGGAAGAAAGAGTGTGCGTGTGAGAGAGAGAGAGCAATAGTTATATTTGAATTTTTATAACTTATAATATTGAATAAGGCATATTAAAAGTCCTTATAGTGTTGCGGGAAAAATACTTACTCTGTTTAAAACAATATTGAGCAAATCTTATCCAAAACGTAAAACATGTCGTAGTTAATATTTTAATGATTAGGCAATCGTTAATCTATAAATTAACTCGTTATAAATCATAGGATTTAATATTTTTTGCACTCTTAACTGATTTTGTTAGTTACTTCATGAAATACCTTGTTATTTTATGAAAAGTAGTTTAAACTTTATTTATACCTAGTTATATATATATTCTCTCTCTCTCTCTCTCTCTCTCTCTCTCTCTCTCTCTCTATATATATATATATATATATATATATATATATATATATATATAAGAACAATATTTACTTTAAAATTCAAATCTATGATATATTTATTTGTGTATGGGAATCATATTTACGAATACCTCATTTCAAAATGTGTCCATTTCATTTACCATTAAAAGATTACAAACTATATTTTAACAGCTAAGATTTCCCTCCACTTAAAATTGCAATTATACCTTTACTATTCAATTTCCCCCTTTTTTCCTTATATTTAAAAGTAGAAAGAAGAAAAATTCTTCTTTCTACTCGTGCGAAGAGAATATACAGAGTTCTTTTTTTTGATAGTTTGCAAAAATAGGAGCACTCTCAAAATTTTTAAAGTACGTAAATAAATCCTTTTTTTTCCTACTAAACCTTTCTATTGTTACGATTACATTAAAATATGAATGCATTGCATATATAAATGTAATCATGGAAAGTGCAAAAAATAAATAAAAACTATTTGTATTCCTGGATATCTATTGTGCAATCTTTCTATTTCTCGCTCAAAATATACTTCATTTTTTAGTGATGTATTGCTACATTCGGAAAAATCCCCAATAAATGTAATATCCATATATTCAAGAAATATCTAAAACTCAGCAAAAACTTTCTCTAAAAGTTTTTGTTTCTTTTATGTACAGAACAGTTACAATGCACTTAGTCACAATTAGGGATTGCAATACCGGTATGTCGGGATACCGAATACCGGTATTTTGAGCCATTTGTACACTTTTGTAATATCGATATTCACAAGTTTTAATACCTGTTTTTCGGTGTTTACTAGAAAAATATATAATAACTGAAAATAGAATAAACAGAACATTTGTTAATATTAGGTTTTAAAAGTTGGAACAATTTACTCCTAATGATAGAACGATTTTTGAAACTTAAATATTCAATCAAAAAAGCAATTATTGATTTAAAACTGCAAATTAATTTTTCCGATAGTGAATTCGACTTAATATCCAGAAATGCATAAGCTCTATTTCCAATAAAACTGGCTGTTCAGGAAATGTTGGAAAAATTCTAATTTATTAATAACTATTGCAAGAATAAATTTCATGTTGCAGTCACTGAAAGAACAGAACACATCACTATTTGAAGAATTATACATTACATTGAAAAATAGTACAGAAGAAAGACATACCGAAATAGAATTACAAAATTGTAAGGATTTTAAAAATGAAAATAAAAAAGAAGAAAAGAGATTTATATGCACTAATACAAATATGATCAGGATTATTGTAAATTTTATTAAAATTTTTTACCCACATTCAGAAGAATTCGGTACAGTTATCGAAGATGACGATGATCCAAAACCATCCGATGACAAATCGATTTATTTGAAGATGAGGGATTTAGAGGTAAATAGTAGGGAAAAAAAGTATATCGCGCATTTTGCTAACAGTATAAATAGCGAAAGAGCATTTTTGGCAGCTGGTAATTTTTGCACAAAATTACGTTACAGGATTAATGTATAGAACAATTGATGTGCATTAGGTTTCTTAAGATCACATGTCAAAAATTTGTAATAGTATCACAATATGAATAGTAATATTTACACTTTTTTGTAATTTAAATAAATAAGACGTTCATTTACTTTTTTGTGATTCTTTATATACTGTTGTTATTTATAAGTTACAATTTATTTTCTGTGACATTTACACTCACAAATAAAATTGGCAAATATTAAATAAAGAAACACCAGTGTTTCTTTCTTTTTCTAAAATTTCCACTGTCGGTATTAAAACCGGTATCCCGGTATTAAGATCTAAAAAATACCGAATAATGATATTAAGCTTTTGGTCCGATACGCCAAAGAAAGCGAAATTTTTGTAAAAGACACATTTGAAAATTTTGCAATGGGAATAATCGTTTTAAAAGAGAGCGGGTAAAATGACATCATTAAGAAAGAAAAATCTTTTGACAAATTCAAATTGGTTGATTTTGATATAAGACGAAAGAGGAAATTGACAGAAGACTTCCCCCTCCCCTCACGATGAAGAATATGCATCTGGAACCCTACGAGTAATGCATTAGATATTCCTTTGTATCTGTATGTTATCGAGAAAAATAAAAGTTAATGGGACATTAGAATTCTTAAACTGTATATGAGTGAAAGCACTGTAATGCTGTACTTTCATAAATTTTATAGAGTAATAAAATATCTGTAAAAGTTTTAAAATTAAACAAGATAAATTCGAAAATTATACAAGATAAATTCGAAAATTATACAAGATAAATTCGAAAATTACTGGACTTTCTATAATTTATCATACTTACATGCTCTTCAGAATAGTCTATTGCATTCACTCACTTTTTCCACAAACAATGTTCAAAATACTCCTGGAAATCTTTTTTAGAAAGCTCTTTCAGCTGTCTCATCACATTCCAATTGCATATGCTCTATTTCACATCAGAAGAGTCTCAGAAGGTAATAATTCCACGCCAAAACCCCAGATTAAATATTTGCGTGCTGTTCGTTATACGACATTTAAAAATCTGACGCAGCAAAAAAAATCTATTAAAATAAAACACCTGCTGTACTTGCTACGGTGACTAAATAAGTATCTAAATAGCTTTTTCTTCTTTTTTTCTGAAAATGAAACGGTCACAAAAAAAATAAATTTTTTTTGTTCTACGCTCATTGCGGCGCCAGTAGTCAATTCCTGGAACTTTTGGGCTTTACTTTGAATGTAAGAAGTTTTTCGAATTACTGAGAGGTATATATTTGATTTACATAATTTGTGAAAGGACCATATTTAACCAAGATGTGGTAAATGCTTTTTAATCTTTTGATAACAAAGTGCATCATGTAAATAATGGTTACACAATATAATTCTATGGTTTAAATATAAAGCGAAAGAAAGAGTTAGTCAATAAGATTATCTTAGAACTCGTTTTAAATAATCCCTATCAAAATAGAATGGTAGTAGGCCACAAAAGGGATTTTTTTCCAGCACATATTTTGAAATTTTGGGGAGAAAACGCATCCTGAACATTAATATTAAATCAAATTATTGGGAAAAAAGCAAAGAGAAGATATTATGAGCACGCGGATCCTCAGGAAATTCATCCTCATTTCAGAACTTTGACGATAATATAACTTATAGAGCAACTTAATTTGTAATATCGGTAGCATTAGAAAGTATTTGGAACTTATGTTAAGATATCGGACTACGTTCGGAGTCGGAATTTTAAAAAAGCCGCATAAATGGATAATTTTCATGATATTTAGAGTCACTTGGATTAAAATACATGTATAAAATTGCTTTAAGGATAATATGAAAAAAAAAACTACTTAATATATAAATACAATGTTTTGGCAAAAAATTAACTTAGAATAACCTTTTTTCAAAACGTTCTCCTTTTATAAAAAATGCTTCAAAATAATAATATTTTGCTTATATAAAGTAAATACCTCTCTCCAGAGAGTCTGAACTAGGAATTTTGAAAAATTCACATTATTTTCAGAGTTACCACCAATTGAAGTAATTATAGGCAGTTTTTTCTTAAAAATTTTCCCCTGTGTTGTCGTAAAATATGGATAAACCCACTTCTAAATAATATATTTCAAGAATTGTAGTTGAGCCTCTGTACAGAGGTCTGAGCTATATACAGGCAAGATATTATTATAATAGACGCCTTTTTCACAAAGGAGAATGTTTTTAAAATTGGTCATTCTAACTTCATTTTTTTGTCAAAATATTGTACTTGAATAATTTTTTATGGTAGTAATATTCTTAAAACAATTTTATATACGTTTTCTAATTTAAGTGACACTAAATATAATAAATATTATCCATTTATAAGCTTTTGAAAAATCGCAGCTCCGAACGTAGTCGGAAACCTTAACATGTGAAAAATACATGTTTTTCATTGAAACTATCTTTGAAATATAATCAATCCATGACTTCATGAAGGGAATCAGAGAATTTTTTCGGATAAAGGTATGATTAACTATTTTTAGAATGTTTTTTACAAAAAGTGCAATACTTTGATATTGATTTACTATTTATTTCTAAAGGAAAAAATACTTTTGTTGCGTAATGTCCCTCAGAATTGACGTTCCTGTCGCTTGACCGAATTCAGAATTATGAGGTCCTCCGCCATTAAACCTCGTGGGACTTCAGAGTGAGACGTCAGTGAAAATTAGATCAAACCTACACAATCCACCAGAAGTGCTTTCAAAAATTTCTGTGAATTTGTTGTAAATATCTGTAATTCATCTTAACCTCAATTTTTTTCTTTCTTTCCCGGTAATGTGTAATTAATACTTACTTCTGTTTGCCCCGTGTGGTACTTTGTGGTGCATATGGTTTTTTATTGTTTTCAATAATAAAAAAATAAATAAATAAACCCCTACACAATTGAAGAAATCGTGGAAGGAAGAAAAAATTAGTTCTGGCGATTTACTCATAATTACAACTGAAAATTGGGAGAAGTATATCACTAAGGCATCTTGGTTGTACATTGATTGATCGTTTATTAACGTGACACTTTTAGCAACCCAAGGGTTTTTGGACGGACTGCGTAATTTTAATTCACGGACAAGTGACGAGGAAGACACCTGAACTAGCAATTTATTCTATTCAGGTATCCGACTAGGTTCGGAACCATGATTTTAAAAAAGCGCATAAATGGATAATTTTCATGATATTTAGTGTCACTTAAATTAGAATACATGTATAAAATAGTTTTAAGGCCATTTTGACAAAACAATTATTTAAATACAATATTTGGCAAAAAATTAACTTAGAATAATCTTTTTTCCAAATGTTCTCCTTTTGTGAAAAATATTTCTATTATAATAATATTTTGCCTGCATATACCTCAGACCTCTCTACAGAGGCTCAACTAGAAGTTTTGAAAAATTCACATTATTTTCAGAGTTACAACCATTTGAAATAAATATCGGTGTTTTTTTCTTAAAATTGCTCCCCTCTGTTGTCGTAAAATATGAATAAACCCACTTCTATGTTATATATTTCAAAAATTCCAGTTGAGCCTCTGAACAAATGTCTGCGCTATATACAGGCAAAATATTATTCTAATAGAAGCATTTTTCACAAAAAGAACATTTGGAAAAAAGATTATTCTAAGTTAATTTTTAGCCAAAATATTGTATTTAAATGAATTGTTTTATCAAAATGTCCTTAAAACAATTTTATGCATATATTCTAATCTAAGTGACACTAAATATCATGAAAATTATCCTTTTATGTGCTTTTGAAAATCACGGTTTCGAACGTAGTCGGATACCTTAAAATACCACCCCATGACAATGGAAGGGCTTTGAGCCTGGATAAATTTAATGTGCATCATTTTCTGTACACGACGGATTTACTGTTCAACGGATACAACACCGACCATGGATCTTCTGTGGAACAATGACTTGAACTCATGGCATGCATTTAGTTGCATGACAGTTTTTACATTTATTTTGAATATAAATAGATGTAAAATATAAAATGCCCTGACTGATTAAGGAATATATATACTTCAGTGGAGCACACAGGGATTTTTTAAGGGGGAGGGGGGCTCCAGGGTCGGAAGTCTACCATTCTCGTATCATGCTCCTATACGCCCCCTCAACATATTCTTTTGATTTTGTCGATTTTTGGGAACAAAAAAAATGTAAAAAATTAGTTATTGAATAAATAATTAGCATTAATTAATAAAATTATTTATTAGTAACAGATACTTAATTAAATTTTTCGTACAATATACTGGATTATAATCAATCGAAAAAATCACGGGCTTTGGGGGAAGGGGGGTTCAGCCTCGCTCCCCCCCCCGTGTGTGCGCTACTGATATATTTGCTTTAAAAATCTGGAAATTATTGCTGATAGAAGGTAAATACTCGTTTAATTTGCAGTTATTTTAGAGCAGTTTTATTTCTGTTTATTTTATAGTTTGATATGCAAAAACTGGTATTACATGAGTGTGTTTTCTCTTCTAGGAACTCCTTCTGAAGCGGGCGACTGATTTGGCTGAAGCTTTGTACAGTATGCCTCAAAATAACCAATTATCTCTCCCCTCTCCTCGTTCCCCAGCCTTGAACAATGCAGCCACTATGTCCGGCTTCAATGCCTACACAGGTCAGCTGGCTGTCAACGTGCAGGAGAACGGTAGGGACCCATGGCCCCACGACTGCCACTGTCCAGGCAATCACATAGCTTAGGCTCTTAAGGCATGCTTACCCCCACTTTTCCTTACTTTTGTTTCTCCCACAAATTTTTCTCATAATCTTTCTTTTTATTTCTTGCAATTTTTTTCTATTTAAGTAAATAATCTGTAAGAATATAGAGCATAAAATGATAGTGTAAAAACGGGAGATGGAATTTTCTGAAAATTTTAAAGTGAAACATGGTAAGCCTTAAAAGTCTTGCAAGATAGACACTCATACAAAATCATATTTAAATTTTATGGAACATATTCTTTCAGCATGAATTCATGACTATAATCGCACGCTTACTCTGGTGGTGGGTTATCCATATTTAAGAAAGACAACAAGCCGCCCATCCGGTATAGTGGTTAGTGACGCTGACTGCTGTGCCGTAGAGCCTGAGTTCGAATCCCGGAGATGGCATGGATATTTGTAAATGTATAGTATCTATGCGGTATGGGGATACTCTAAATGTCTCTTTTCTCTTAAGCCTAAAGTCAGGTATATGGAATTTGAAATACAGGTGGAAGCAAAAATAGAGTAAATATTCGAATTTTTTTTTAGTAAATTAATAAGAGAATCTTAATTTTTGATGACAGTGAAAAAGGATATAAGAGAGCCCCCATTGAATATTAAATAAATCAAAACAAACAAATTATTATTCATCAGTTCTCATTCCCATTCTTAATAAAAAGTTATTTATGTTAATTAAACAAATTTCAAAACACAATAAGAAAAAGTAAATGAAAATTATTTTATCAATAAAAACACACGTGTCATACTTTCATCTTAAGGTAATGATGCAGGTTTTGTTAATAAAATGAAACTAAAATTTAGTTAGAGCCCTAACAAGAAAAGACTGATTAAAGTGACAATAATTAAAAAACCAAAAAAAAAATTTTTTTTTTTAGGACATGCTTTTTAAAATCTTTCTATTTATGAATTAAATGATAAGTTCATTTTTTTAAATACATCCAAAATAACATCATAAAAATCACGAAAAATTCAAATGCCTCATTTTTTTTTCAAAAATATTTTCGAATTGGCGTCTATTTCCCTCTCAAATCAACATAGCGAAACTTAAAACAATTATAGATAAATACTCAAGAGACTATTTCAATAAAACAGTTTCATCTACTTAAGGTATCCGACTACGTTTGGAACCGGGATTTTAAAAAAGCGCATAAATGGATCATTTTCATGATATTTAGTGTCACTTAGATTAGAATACTTGCATAAAATTGTTTTATAAGGACACTATGACAAAAAAATTATTTAAATTCATCATTTTGGCAAAAAATTAACTTAGAGCACCTTTTTTCACAACGTTCTCCTTTTATAAAAAATGCTTGTATAATAATGTTTTGCTTATATAAAGTAAAGACTTCTCCAGAGAGTCTGAACTCGGAGTTTTGAAAAATTTTAATTATTTTCAGAGTTAGTACCAATTAAAATAATTATCGGCGTTTTTTCCTTAAAATTTCTCCCCTCTGTTGCAGTAAAATACGGATAAATCCCCTTCTAAGCCATATATTTCAAAAGTTCTAGTTCAGTCTCTGTACAGAGGTCTGGGCTGTAAACAGGCAAAATATTATTACAATAAAAGCATTTTCCATTAAAGGAGAATAATTGGAAAATTGGTCATTCTATGTTCGTTTTTTGTCTAAATATTGTACTTAAATAATTTTTTATTGTTATAATTAAAACAATTTTATATGCGTTTTCTAATCCAAGTAACACTAAATATCATAAATATTATCCATTTATACGCTTTTGCAAAATCACGGTTCCGAACGTAGTCGGATACCTTAATGTATATTACATTTAAATATTCCTCTCGTTCATATAATGAGCAGGTTCGGAAACTTAAAACTTATCTTAAAACTTTTATTGCTACAAAGTGCATTAAGGAGAAATTGTTCCAAAAAACGCATTTTACAAATTACGTTTAGAGAACGATCGATTGAGCGAAAATAATGTATTAAAATAACCATCGATAATTTAAGATTGGTGGGGCTTTTTGACTAGACAGGAAATTGATTGTAGTCTCTTTCAGACTTATATGAATTTCATGATGCTTCATTAAACATCGTTGATGTCTTCATGTGATCAAGAAAATAAATCATCTCTATGTAGGAGGTCTTTTAAGATTACCTAAGGGAAATACAATATTGATTGACGTTTAGAAAAACCCCAAGGGGCACAATAAAACTGCTCCTTTTTATAGCATTTGGTTATATTGACGACACACACATTGTTCTATCATATTTATCAATATCTTTTCCGATTTTCAATCACTGGTTGAAAAGTTTTCCTTTTGATTAATCTTTAACAAACTATTCAATATTTTGATACTCATTCTCTAGTTGAATGTAATTAAAATCAATGAAATGTATTCAAAATGGTATGCTATGAAAATTGTATTGAATTGGACTCAAATATAACTCACGTTTGCCAGGTTGTATTAACGTTGTTCTAGATCATAGGTTCCCAAAGTAGCTTTTACTGGCTGGACTTCTGAGGGAGTGCGTGGACAACGCTAGGTGGTCCGTGAAAGGTTTAATATAATGTGAAACACCTTTATTCATTTTTTTTTGTAATTCATTGCTATGACAGTTAAAATGAGTTGGTGATGATTTTAAGGTATCCGACTACGTCCGGAACCGTGATTTTACAAAAGCGTTTAAAGGGATAATATTTATGATATTTAGTGTCACTTAGATTTAAAAATGTTTATAAAACTTTTTAAGAGTATTTTATTACAGTAAAAAATTATTTAAGTACAATATTTTGAGAAAAAATGAACTTAGATTGACCATTTTCAAAATATTCTCCATTTGTCAAAAATGCTTCTATTATAATAATAATTTGCCTGTATAAAGCTCAGACCTCTGTACAGAGGCTCAACTAGAATTTTTGAAATATATAACTTGGGTGGGTGAAGTGGGTTTATCCATATTTTACGACAACAGAGGGGAGCAATTTTAAGAAAAAAACGCCGATAATTATTATTTTAATTCGCGGTAACTCTGAAAATAATGTGAATTTTTCAAAAATCCGAGTTCAGACTCTCTGGAGAAGTCTTTACTTTATAAAAACAAAATATTGTTATTTTAGAAGCCTTTTTTAAAAGGAGAACATTTTGATAACAGATTATTCATAGTTTTTTTTTGCCAAATATTGTATTTAAATAATTGTTTTGTCAAAATGGCCTTAAAACTATTTTATACATGTATTCTAATTTAAGTGACACTAAATATCATGAAAATTGTCCATTTATGCGCTTTTTAAAATCATGGTTCCGAACGTAGTCGGATACCTTAACGCGTTAAAAAAATTTGGAGTAAAAATTATGAATTTTAGAATAAAATTTTTAGATCGGTGCATACAAGCGTCGTACGGTGATAAATACAGGTAATGACAAGCACTCACGGCTGAAATCGAGTGTGACCAGTATGCAAATTTGCATAAGAACGAAATCTTGCCTCTAGTTGCAATAGCTTGTCTAAGATGTGGCAATACAAAAGAGTCGTTCATCTGATCAGCAGGTATGTCTTCTGCATGATCCCAACATGGGAAGTGAATTTAATAAATTTTTATTTGTTTTGAACAGAAATCCGTATTATCTTTTGCATTGTTACGAAGGTTATTGGTTCAACTAGCTTATCGAAAAAACAATAAATTAATTGTATTCTAATAAGAAAGGTAAAATTTGAAAAAATACTATTTCAGATTTCTCATAATGTTTCACTTATACTTTAATTTTCTCTCCGTCAATGTTTACCATTCAGGACATTAAAGTTAAGTTAATAATTTTACTATTATGCATTGAAATAAAGTTATTTCACTTGGGATTTCATGGCCAAGTGTTTGGTATATAAAGAAGTCCATTGGCCCTAAAAGTTTTTTCTAGACCTTCACATTATCAGTGATGATTCATACAATTATGAAGTATAAAGATATTACATCTAATGTGATATGTATCTTATTCTGAAGAGGTTGTGGTTATATGTAATTGGCGCAATAACAACTGTTTTTTCTGTTTCCAATTTCACAAATCTTGTTTCATTTCTGTATAACCATTTTTTTAAATAAAAATTCAATGAATTTAAAATATTTTATACTCCTTAAAAGGGTTTCTTTTTAAAATTAAACATTTTTTTTATTTCATGATGAATACGTATATATATACTTGCAACCTGGATCAGAAGATAGTTGAATTGAAAGCTTTAAAACCGTTTAAAAATACACGGTTTCGAAAAACTCATTTTGCATTTCCCGTGAACATTTGTTTGAGATGAGAATAGATTAAAACAAAACCTGAAAGGAAAAGAAGAAAACCCCCTCCTCAATAATTTAGGATCGGCGGGGCTTTTTGTCTTAATGGGAAATTGATTGCAGGATTTTCCTTCTCCTTTGACGTATACGGATTGCATGATGCTTCATTAGGCAGTGCTGATGTCTTTATGAGATCGGGAAAAATAGATTTTCGTGGAGTAAGGAAGGTCGTTACTAGTTCCCGAAGAGAAAATATAGCAACAATATCAGTCTCGTAAAACTTCATGTCGTAATAAAAAGGACCGTTTTATTGAGTTTGGTAAAATGTATGGCAATGCTCTGGATTTGCTGACGCCTTTTTTTGTATGTTATTTTAATCAAACAATTACAATTTGATTAATTTTTCTTACAAAAGTTGATAAAAATGTTAAGAGTACTTTATATATTTTGTTTATCATTGTGTGTGTTTGTGTATGTGTGTTATCATCTTTTATAAAAAAATCCAATCGCATCATTAAACCTCGTAAATTATTAGAATAACACAATTCTCCCTTAAAATTTTAAGCCCCCCCTCTCAAAATCGAATAGAACAATCATAACAGTTTAAAATCAGCAACATAACAAATATTAGGCTATGGAAAAAATTTCAAAAGTTCTCTCAAAATAATATAAATATTCAAAGATATATATATATATATATATATATATATATATATATATATTCAAAATAAAGACACACAAAAAGTAACATTGATAAATTTTGAGCATTTTGCATAATAACGAAAAGATATTTCCGAAACATTATCAAATGCTGAAAAAAGATTTCTAAAGCATTAAAGCAATAGGTGAGCCAAAAGTATAAATATTTAATGTACTCACAACTATTATAACTAGATATATGTTTATTTGTGCATATATTGTAAGCACTGTTATGAATTTTTTATAAGACCATTTACATCAGTAAATGGTAGCTCAGAGAACCCGCCGAACCCGGGGGGTATTCCCGCCAAATGCTCTTTTACGTGTCTTCTGTTACTGCTGCCTGATTCTTTGAACATTTCATACCATCACTTTATTGATATTGCATCAAGACAGCGATGTATCAGAATGTTCAAAACAATGTCGAATTGTACGCTGAATATTGATGAATGAATTTGTTTCATAAAATCAAAGCACACATTAGGTTTCATTTTTCCTCTCCATTTCATTCGAAAATGATGTCTTACTTCAAATGTTGCCCCAAGTCATTTTTGAAGAAAGGCTCCTGTCATCTATTGCAATGCTACTCAATCTTTTTGTCCCCACGGACCAGTCAATGTTTGATAATTTTACTGCGGTCCTCTGCGGGGGGAAGGGGAGTACGATGATTGCTTATATTTTAGATTGTTTTGATTTAATAATTTTATATATTAATTGTATTTATATATGGCTTCAAAAGAAAATATAGTTTCAACAAAAATGATTATGAAATGATTTCCATAAAAAGCGGCACAAACCTAAGAGAAATACGCTACAGTAGTAGATAAAATGGAAATAATTGAATGCTCCTTGGGTGGCCCGTTATTATTTGATCCATGGACCGGTCCACGCCCCGGTGATTGGGGAATCACTGATCTGTTGCACACACACACACCCAAACTGATTTACCCCGTGATACAAAAGTTACAATATTATATTAAGTGGTCATTTTTTAATGAATTTTTATAATCATGGTAAGAGAGACTTTTTGGGCTCATTATATTTTACATTACACATAATTTGGTAAATGTAGAATATTTCTTAGGCAATTCCATATGGTAAAATAGATATTTCTTTGTAAAGATTTTGATGATGTATTAAGATGTTTTGGTAGTAAAAATTTATTTTCTCAAGATATTACTTCAAGTTTTTAAAAAAATTTCTGAGATTTTTTTTTGTTATTTCAAGACTAACGGTTTTGAAAAAGAGAGAGAGCGCGAAATAACAGCATTGATTTGACAAGACCTGAAATTTAAAATGATTGTAGTCTATAATTTGAAAAAAAAACAACATTTATTTTTTGCATCAACATAGTGTATAGAGCAGTGCTTCTCAAACTTTGAATATTTGTGACCCAATTTTCAATCATAATTTTTAGAGTGCACCCGCTTCCATACAATAGCAATGTACTGAATTCAGTAATAATGTACTTTGACACTAAAACTACAATACGACTTTAATTATAAATTGTATAAATTATTAAAATAAGCATTAAATTTTATGTATTATTTTATATGTGACCCCATGGGCTTGTCATTGGTAATTATTAAACTTGTTCTTAACTTAATATTGTTAAATTAATTATCAAAGACGTTGTGCATTACTGATATATTTATAAGTGTGTTATATCAGTGTCTATGTGTATTTTATTTTTTATTGACTCAGAATGTATTTTTTTCCTTTCAGTAAAAAAATTATATTTTTTTAATAATCTTTCATTTTTGACCTTTTGATATACTCGCGCCCTCCGTTTAAGGTTATCACGACCTCCTAGGGGGCGCTCCGTAACTTAAGAAATGCTGGGGTAAAAACAGTAAATATAGATTAATATCAGCTTGTGCTCCTAGCAATATATGATTACTGCGCACATGGTCTCAGCGACTTTTGAATATACACAGCGTAATCAACACATTTATAATAAAAGTTCATGAAAAAAATATAAAATTATTTTCTTTTAAATTCCCTTTGCAGATTTTAAGAATTAACTCGATTCACCATTGCGTGACAGTTACGTAAGCCAAAAAGACACGTGCTACTTTTTTTTTATAATTTTAGGTGGTTTCTTATGATTACGTGACAGCTATAACAATAACAACAAAGAACGTGCGCTGGTTTTTCTGTATATTTTATACCATTCTGAGTGTTACACGTAAGCACGCTTATTTTGTGCTCATATCGCATGATTCTGACGTCACATGGATCGAGCCCATACATGTATTGATTATCATTATGTATATCAAGCACTTACAGCTGCAGTCTTTTTCCATGCGATGCAACGATCGATTAATTACTGCCAAAACACCCCTCAATTTTGTACCACCGTTGAAATGACGAAGTCAACATCTGATCACGCCAACATGAAAACTTGGAGGTAGCAGATTTAACATGTTTCATCCCTTTTATATGATAAATTTTAGAATAAGAAGAGATTGGACACACACACACACACACACTTCAGTTCCCTTCCCATATTTTAAAAATATTTGTTTTATTTTAGCATATTTCCTCGAAACTACTATAGATAGCGATTCTAGATGTCTCCTGCAGTTCTTTTTTGAGGATTTTACCAATCTTATAATAACCTGAAATATATCCTAGAAAAGAGGGAAATTTTTTTAAAAAGTAATATTTAGTATTGAGCCAAAGGTGATGTGAAAGAAGTTAGCCAAAAGTAAATAGCCAATTGGGCGTCAAAAATGCATATGATTTTGAATGAAAACTACTGCTATACCTATCGGGAAACAGAATCATCCTATGCATGTCTCCTGTGGCAGGAACTTTTGAATTATAATTAACTGACTTCTTGTCTGTTTCCAAGATTTTCAATGCACATAGTGTAAATTTTGCAAAAAAATGGCCCAATATTCAGTCCTAATTTTCACCGCACATCCTCCATACAATAGCAATATTGAATGCAATAATAATGTACTTTGATGCTAAAGCTACCATGTGACATTAATTACCGTTCAAATTATCAAGATAAGTATTAAATTTGGTTTATAGTTTTGTGCATGAAAAACCCATGGGCACTCTATCAATTATTAAACTTGTTTTTAACTTAATATTGATAAATTACTCATCCCAAATACATTGAGAAACACTGATACATTTAAAAGTATACTATTTCAGTCTAAATGAGTATTATTTTTTATTGTGTCAGAATGCATTTTGCTTTGCTTCTTTTCAGTAAATTAATAATTTTTTTAAATAATCTTTTATTTTCAACTTTTCGATATGCTCCCTGTAAGGTTATCACACCCTCAAAGGGGGGGGGACTCAGTTTGAGAAACGCTGTAATAAAGTATTTAATGAATGCCTGGGAAATAACATTTGAATATATATATATATATATATATATATATATATATATATATATATATATTCAAATAATATTCATCACAAATACATTAACCGTCTTGCTACTTCGAATTCCAAATCCACCACACAACAATAGATTTTCAAAGTCAGCATGTTAGTGGTCTTGCTGTGAAGATTATATCATAACACTCATATCACAGTTTACATTTTTTCCACACACATCTTAAACATCTTACACATTATTGACAACCAACCAAATTAGAGCCTAGCAAATTTACATTTTTGACAATCAACCAATTCAAATTTTACCATATTTGATTGTCGTCATTTTATACTTGTCTTTTCTGGCTGGTTTAAAAGTCAGCTCAAAAGATGTGTTTATGTTTTTCGAAATTTTTAACTTGGTGAATAATTGACTTTCATTAATGGCAAGATGCTTGTTTCTCTTCGTAATAGCTTTGTGAGTAAAGAAATTTTGTTAAATTATTTTTGAAAGATACTTTTCTTATGTAATTGTTCTTGTATTTTTCTACTTTTCTTACATAATTATTTTGTGATTTTGTGATTTTTCTGCATTAAGAGTTTGGGAGAGTTTGCTACATAATAGTAGTGATTTGTTTTATCATGCTCTCTGAGTTATACTTTCTCTGAAGTTTTGTTTATTTTATTTGGTTTTCCTACCGAGTTGCAAAGGGGAAGGTTGGCGCCTTCAAACTAGTTTAACCCCACTTATTCGGTCCTAAGTCCGAAATTGCTTTCTGACTCTAGGTTCTTCTTTTTTGTAGTTCTTTTTATTTCTCTATAATTTTGTTCTTCATGTTCAGCTTTCATATTTTTATTGCGCTATTTCTTGTTATGTTCTTTATCTATTTTTTCTTGTTTTTGATAAATAATACATATTTCTTATATATATATATATATATATATATATATATATATATATATATATATATATATATATATATATATATATATATATATGTATGTTTTGCGTTTAAAATATAATTTCTCCTTAACTTTTAGCTGATTTCACATAAAAAAATTCCTCCATACATTTTTTTTCTGATAAGATCTTACCACTTGACGTTTTTTCTTCTCGTTAATTTACTCTTGGCACAATAGTAGTATCTAGCGTGAAAAAGCGTATATACGGAAGGAAAGAAAAATAATATTTTTCACATGCTCTCCCACAGAATTAATTTATGGATGATTGTGTCCTGAAAGCAGGAGGATATTACTTTCATTTTGCTATTCTCAATCATATGTCATATCCTCTTATAGTCACTTTGGGGAAGGCTATTATGGATAGATACTTTTATATTTTCGGTTTCCCGAATGGTTACAGTTACAGTTAATATCTTTGTGATATGGAGCGACAAAGGCTATTATCCCTTCCCGAATGGTATAAGTCTTTTAATCTGCAGACTTTTGAATATGAACATTTCTTTATAAATCTACGATAATTTCGTTGATTTGCGTAGTCATTAGATGGATATGTGTAGTCTTCAGTTAAATACCCATGTGTGTGGTACAAAATAGAATATAAGCTTAACTAAAAGTATACCTTCATTTAATTGATTTTTTCATAATAGTCCAATGATCACTTCTTTCGCCTTGCATGGAACTTTTCAATGAAATATTTATTAATAAGTAGCCTTTTTGATTTAACGCATTTCATTTGGTATATAATTTTAAGTATATTAAGAAAAATACTTTTTATATTTGTGTTTATTTTATGGTTCCCTTTTTTTTGAAATGAAATTTCAGAAAGGAGATACCAATAAAACGAAAATGCCAAGGAAAAATGTCTTAGACATAGACTGAGAGAAATAGATTAAACAAATTCACCAATTTGGCATGGAAAAGGCGTGGTACGACTTACATTGAAAAATACACAGGAAATAGCATTTTCTATATATATGTAAGAATATACTAAATCTGAATTAATATTTTACAAATTTGTAAAATTCAACAGGTAACGTATTCGATAAAAAAAAAGACGCATTCATAGTAATCGAAGCAGTAATGTAGCACGAAAAAAATTAATCAGACAATTTTATAATTAAATTTATAAATTGTTCTGTAACAAATTAGTGACACAAACCTTTTTTTAAAATAAAAATGACTGTTCGTTGAATTACAAGAAAATGTCTTGTTTTTACAGAGGAATTATTTCAAATTTTGCATTCATGTAAAACACACTGCATAAAAAATATATTATGATCTATGTGAATACATACAAAAATGTTGTTGCAAACAGTCAGGATTATTTCGAGGGTTTGCAAGACGGAAATATTCTCAAACAGACACGACAGAAAAAACTTAAATTTGGTATAAATTTGTATAATTTATTTTTGTCCTTTAACGTTTTCTCTAAACATGACTGGCAACACAATGGATCAATGTACTTTACATCATGTCTTAGCTCATTAATATAAATTGTGTTCATTAGATCTATTTGAATACATTTCTGTTCACGCATAGTGGTTGTATATTCGAACGTATCTGAAGTTAATTTTTGTCCTTCTAGTACATTTGTATTTCGAACGAAAACTTTTGTTGAAACTTTTACCTTTAATGTCCTTTTACAGGGAACTTTTTACAGGAAACCATGTAAATTTTGTCTCATTGCATTTTTCACATGAAATCAGATTAGGAATTGCTTATTAATGATTTAGGAGGTTAGTTCATTGGGTGAATTAGCATATTTCTTATGCATATATTCTGCGCAATTTCTTGATAAATATGGGTAAGCCACAATATTATTTTGTTCACCCCGTTAACTTCTGTTTCTGTAGGAAATTCTTATCTGTATTGCTGTCAATTGAGAATGTAAAAATATCCATGAGATGTAGAAATAAATAAACGCTTTTTTTCTCTTAAACTTTTGACAAAGCTACTGGCGAGTTAGCGGCTTTTCGTGAAGATCCAGAAACATTGAAAGTACAAATTTGTTTCTTCTTTTTTTGAAGAATTTAAAATCCTTTCACATAATTCTACCATTCATGACGAAATATCATACTCTTAAAAGCCTTTTTACAACAAGAATTTTCAAATTAACGACTACATGTCTTAATCATTAACAATATCCTCCCTAAAATGCAAACACATACTTTTATTAACCACATACAAAGGTCTCAGGCGTTACAAAGCTTGCTGAAATCGTAATCCTTGGCACACTCGATGTCAATTTCCCTCATCTGTCTCTGAAGAGCCTCCTGGAGGGGACCCTGAACAGCGTGACCAATAGCTCTCTGGAATACCCCTGAGAAGAGGGTGGTCATCTCTCCGAGGGCCCAGGTGAAGAATCCCATGCCCGTAATTTCAACCTTGGCGTCCTTGAAGCGGTTGATCTCGAACCTCTGGAGTACTGGATGAGTGATCTGTCCGTTCTTCTTTTCGATGAGGGTGTCTACTTCAGCCTCGAAGTCGTGGGAAATAAATACGACGTATCCTTCGCGAGGGCTCTTGTTCCTTCTTTCCTTCTGCCATGTGTAACGACCCTGCAAGAGCAGATGAGCATTTTGTTCAGGTTCCATATTCATTAATGAATAGCACATAGTACATAAGGTGCACATATCCTTTGCCAATTTTCAAATGGAATTTTATGTACATATTACAATATTTTTTTAAATTTAGAATTCATGAAAAAAAAGGTTTCATCAAAAAATGGGACACTCGCAATGGCCTATTAATTCTCGTTGCTGCTGGATAAAAATAATATCCTTGTTAATGGTTCAAAAAGAGCTAAATTTATGAATTTTACATCTCAATAAATTATTCAAGCGTTGGTGGTTCCTCATTCAATTCCTACTATTAGTCCACTCTCTCCCTAAAAGTGTATAATTCAGTTATTTCATATAATAACTAGGTATTTCATGAAATAAACAGACAAGTCAGTTAAAGTATATAATAGATAAAAAACTTCATACTTTACTTGGGTATTCAATGAAATAACTAGGTATTCTATGAAAAACAAATAAGGATAGACCGCTAAAATGAAACATAAGCAATTTCAAAGATATTTTATAAATTAATTGATCATAAATCGCTAAAATATCTCGAAAAATACATTTAATCCTTTTTGTGAATGAGTAATTGATAAATAATAAGGAAAAGCAGAGATCGTATAATTTGTTATTCATATTAAGACATCTTAAGGCACTGGGCCATTAATGCAAATTTAGATAGCATACCCGTACCCTTAAAACACTTGTAAAAACAGTAAAATGAATGTACATGGCTCATAATCTCATAAATTTAGTTCCAAAATGACTTGATAAACTGCCGATTTTCGACTAAATCAGTAATGAAGGTGTATGGTGGTCAGTAGTGCATACAGGAGTTTTTCAAAGGGAATTATGATTCTTTTGATATTGTCGATTTTCGGGAACAAAAAAAAGTAAAAAAACTAATTATTGAATAAATAGTTAGCATTAATTAATAAAATTAATCATTAATAAAAAATATTTAATTAAATTTTACGTACTATATACTTAGAATTATAATCGATCCGAACAAAAATAAAGGGCTTTGGGGGGTGGGTCTTGTGTCTTTGGGGCGCCTTGTGTGCCTTGTGTCTTGGGGGCGCACAGAAGGGGGTAGGACCCCCTTGTGTGCGCCACTGATGGTGGTAGGCTTAGGTCTAGATATGTTCGACAGTCGTGACATAATAATGTACGCTTGCCTCTGTTTGCAACTGGAGTATGGTTTGAAATAGCCAATTTTTCGGAAAATATGTCGAGGAATAGCATTTAACGATGAAAGTTATTCGGATCATGAGCTTATTGAAGCCGAGTTGAGACAAGGTCCCTTTACGAGACCGAAGTCCTGGACCAGGGCCAAGTTGGCCCTCAAAACTTCCCTGCCCTAATCTTAATATACTTGACTTATTTATTTGCAAAAATTAATAATAGTTTTACACATTATTATGCATTATGTATAAAATATAGTATTATGCATTTTTAAAGATATCATGATCTGAGTAGAAAGACTTTGTAAATATTTTTGTAAAATTTTAATACTTTTGTGTTAATTTTTATAAATAATTTTCAGATCATATTTACCCTCTACTTACATATTAAAATTTTCGAAATGAATGGGAAACCTCGCAATGAAATTGAAGAGAAACCAAACAATTGAGGGTATATTTCTTTTATTCGGAACTTTATGTTTTAGTTTGGAGCTTTTTAAATAGCTTAGTTTGATTGTTTAAATAGCTTCTACACATCGGAAAATCTTTCGTATTTAATAGAAATAAATTTTTTTATTTTTCTTATTTATCGTGGATGGCTATTGACTGCTGTAATCTTAGTCTTTAGTAAATAATTTGAATTAAAATTATAGTACAAGTATATTTACTGTCGCACAATACCACGTAAAATCATTTCATATTTCCTTCACATTTTTTTAACTAAACGAGAGATCTTCATCAACACGCTTTGTAAAAATTTACCTTCAATTCATCGGTTGTTACTTTGGCTTTGACAAGGATGCTGTTTTCGTCCACGCACTCAATTTCAGCTTCTCCGAGACGAGTAATGTTGTCAAGACCCCACAAGACTCCATCGCTCAGTTCCACGAAAGAAGATCTTGGGGGTAGTCGGATGGGGTCAGGAAGCTCATCGCGGGCCTTCTCCAAGATTTCATCCAAATAGTCGTGAACACTGAGTCTTTTGCACGATTCGTCGTCAGCCTTGCAACTTACTGAAAAGAAATAAAATATTTGAATGTAGTTGAGAGCAAGAAGAGTATAAAAACTTAAATATCTCGAGAAAAAGAATATAAATCTATGAATGTCTGGGAAAGGGTTTAGAACATAGACGAATTTCCGAAAGTGACAACTTTTCTCAGTAACATTTAAAATTTACTATTCCATTAGAGTACAACGTTTCATTCATTACAAGAATGACCATCTCTACAAGTTGTGATCGATTCAGTCCAGACTTCCTATATGCTGAAGAGTAGAAAGTACAAGCTTTGATTCTTAGTTGTATTGTTATTGCAGAACATTCTTACTAACGAAATTAAAAGGCCATCAAAATATTTATAACTAGTCTCTTATTTTAAAAACAAGTAACAAAAAAAATTAAGTCAATTCCTACTTAGCTCAACAAAGAAAAATTTTATTTCAGTTACATTTTATTAAATAATTACGATGAATATAAATATGTATCTACATATGACAGAATCACTATATTAAGTGGCAAAACACCTTTTAAATCAACATTAAAAACTTTTTAACCACATTAAATTGGTAATTACATTTTTTAATAAAAGTTGAATTTTATAGGTAAGATTTTATCTTAAAATCAGTGTAAAAGGAATGTTGACGTCTAAATATATATATATATACAAGCATATGATTGTTAAGGTTAAGTTAAATCTTCATCACAAATTTAGAAAAAGCAGTATTATCCAATGGAGCTTCCATGTAGAGGAATAATATCGACTGAACTCTATATCTCCTAAACTATAATTAATTAATTAAAAATTCAATTAAAGAATTGATATTTGAAAAAACTGTATTAACATCAAGTGTCATCCACTACAAGTTAAAAAACAGTATATGAACTTGAGTGGATGAAAAAAAAGCATTTTATTTTCTATTGCAAATTTGAACAAGATTTACAAATATATATAGGAAGAGTGTGAACTAATAGTAGGAATTGAATAAACTTTATTTAAGATTGCAAATGCAATTAGAAATGCACATATTTTTATATCTGGCGTTAGTTGAAGCAATCCAGGCTTTATGATCTTTTGGCCAAGTAATTAAAATAATATACTTACCGAAGACAGTACACAATTCAATAGATTTTCTTCCAGAAAATATTGTAAATATGCCATCTTGGTGGGTGCTTTTCCCATGTCTTCCCCCAATTTTAGTAAATTAAAACTTGTAAGAAAAGAAATGCTGTGCACCGTTTTTTGGTTGCACACCTGTGTTATGCATTATTTTATACAATCTTCAAAGAGTAAAAGAATGCTAAATACTTGTAAGAATATATACCTACTTACGTATGTTGAAAAGTTGGTTCGGTCTCTCTGATGGACATTTTTTAGGGTTTTATTGTATTTGTAGTACACCCAAAGTTAAGTTGTATCCTTCCATGCTTCATGCAACTTTCGAAATTATTTCATCGGAACATTTATTCACAGGTAGATAGCACGAATTAAATTTTTCTTAAATAATTTGAGAAAAAATATTGATCCGACTGAATCAAGAAGTTTCAAATGTGCGTGAATATAAAAAAGGTCAGAAATCACAGACAGTTTTCGCTAACATTACAGGAATGTTATTTGCAGGTAAGACTCATATTTTGTTCAGGTTGTAGTTTTTTTTTTGTCCTTTGATAATCGACGAATAGCATGTTGAACTTTTTCTTGCTTGTGTCTTTTTAACAGGGTGAAGTGTGCTACACTTATGGCTTTATATTTTTCTTGATGTAGCTCTTTAGGTAGCATTTGAAAAATTTTCCTTTCAACTCAAACGTTTCATGTTCATCGTTTTTCTCAAATTTACTTTCACTACCATGATTAATATGCATTATTTCAGCAGGTTCTTCACTTGCTTGATCAGTTTCAACTTCCTTCAATAGATATCACAGAGGCCATTTTTTTTAGATTCTGCTCATTTCCATTTATAAACCATAATAAGTAGTAAAACACAGCAGTCAAAACCACTAAGTTGTTCACAGGCGTAAAATATAGCCTATTCATAGAAAATATTTTGGAACGAAAGTGGTGACGCGGGGAACTCAGTCAAACAACTACCTTAAGATTGTAAAAAAAAAAAAAAAAAAAAAAAAACGTTTGCCACTCCACAAAAAAGAGGGAGGTATATGAGGTATTTTAGTTTCCATGTATACTGTCAAGGTCAGTGGTAACAAAAACAGTTTTCCCTGAATTAATTAATGACTTTGTCAGCTTGGGTTGACTCTCTGCGCATGCTCCTGGGTTATAGTACAGGGTGTTTATAAATGAATATCGGAGTTTTAACGCTTTATAGCATTTATACCATTGAACTTATTATTATAATTCATACATCGAATGAAAGACCAACTGAAACAGTTTTGTTTGCTGGCATGCGCGCTAAACGCATGTTAATCCATCCCCCCTTTCCCTCCGATCAGCGCGCTTGTAGAAAAATGGAGACTAGTGAACAGAAAGCGTTTTGTGTTCCCCAGTTTGCAAAGACAGAATTTGCTATTACTGCGCAACGAGCGTTCCGGTGAACACCTCAATGAACACTCATCATGCGCGCATCTGGAGTTTAGAAAATCCTCACGAGGTGCTAGAATCGCAACAAGACTCCCCTAAATTGAAAGTTTTTTGTGCCATATCTCGGCGGAAAGTGCATGGGCTTTTCGTTTTCGGAGAATTTACTGTAACTGGTTCTGCCTATCTTGATGCTGTACAACTATGGCTTTTTCCTCATTGAAAGAAACTGAACCAGATAACTTCATTTGGCAGCAAGATGGTGTACTGCCTCACTGGCATCTCTCAGTACGTGATTGGTTGAACATAACTGTACTCGACCAATGAACTTTCTGCAAAGGGCCTCACGATAAAGCTTATATCGGATGGCCTTCACGCTCACCCGATCTGATGCCATGTGATTTTTATCTGTGGGCATTCATAAAGGACTGTGTGTATCACTGGCGTAGCTAGTTCTGAGTGGGCACTGTATTAAAAGACTTTCGGTGCCCTTTTTTAGATACAAAAGCCCAGTTTTTGGACTGTAGTTACACATGTTGGAGCCCCTGTTGCTTGGAGGCCCCGTATCATTGAAAAATTGATACTGAGGTAGCTACAGCACTGGTGTGTACGTACCTCCGCTACCAGCTGACCTTCCAGGCTTAAGACACAGGATAGAAGCAGCTGTTGCAAGAATTAATTCAGACACACTGAACAAAGATGGGATTGAACTCACCTATCGACTTGATGTGTGCTGCGTGACAAATGGGGCTCATATGGTACATTTTTAAGCTTGTACGTAAAACTATTTCAGTTATTCTTTCATTCGATGCATGAATTATACTTGTAAGTTATATGTAACAAATACTATAAAGCGATAAAACTCCGATATTCATTTAGAAACACCCGGTATAACTATAAAAAATGATTATATTGACATACAAAAATAGGGACTAAAAATGAACAACAACAATAAAAAAATAGGTGGACTAGCGAAATTTTTTTACATGTATATAAAGGGTGTTTTTTTAGAGGTATAGAACTTTAAATTGCAATAAAACGACGATGACACGATTTTTTTTATTCGAAAGATAATCTTGTGGCATTACATTTTAAATATGATCAAGCAAGGCGTAGATTCGTCGAATGGGCTCAAAACGAGATTCCGTTGTTCCCGATTTTCATAAGCGAATTTTGTTTAGCGATGAAGCGCACTTCTGGTTGAATGTCTACGTCAACAAACAAAACTGCCGCATTTAGAGTGAAGCTAATCCATAAGTGTATGTCGAAACACCGTTACATCCAGAAAAATTGACTGTTTGGTGCGCTTTATGGGCTGGTGGAATATTGGTCCGTACTTCAAAAACAGTGAAGGCCACAACGTTACAGTCAATGGTGATCGGTATAGAGCCATGATGAATAACTTTTTCATTCCTGAATTGAACAATCATGATGCCCAGGAGCTGTGGTTCCAACAAGACGGCGCAACATGTCACACAGCTTGTGCCACAATCGATTTATTGAAAGACACGTTTGGTGACCGCCTAATTTCACGTTTTGGACCTGTGAATTAGCCTCCAAGATCTTGTGATTTAACACCGCTAGACTATTTTCTGTGGGGCTATGTAAAGTCATTGGTCTATGCGGATAAGCCACAAACGCTTGACCATTTGGAAGACAACATTCGCCGTGTTATTGCCGATATACGGCCACAAATGTTGGAAAAAGTCATCGAAAATTAGACGTCCAGATTGGACTACATCCGAGCCAGCTGTGGCAGTCATATGCCAGAAATCATATTTAAAATGTAATGCCACAAGATTATCTTTCGAATAAAAAAATTCATGTCAATCGAATAATACATCGTTGTTTTATTGCAAATTAAAGTTCTATACCTCTAAAAAAACACACCCTTTATAATAAGCTGTAAAATATCTTTTTAGTAGTGAAATTTGAGTTCTGTTATTCATATTTGTCGCTATTTAAATATTTATATCTTCTCTTTAATACATTTTTTTCAGTGCGAGAATATTAACATCGTGCACTAAAGCAACGCGAAGACTATTAGCCATGAACCTTGTAATTTTGACCATCGGTCAAGTGACAAAGACATCCGAACAAAAACTCTACTTTCCTTGATGGACTAATACGCAGTATCGGAAGAGGTAGTCACAGTAGGGTTCCGAAAATTGGCACTCGATAACCCGCCAGTCCAGATAACTCGGTCACATCCTTGATGGTCGAAAAAACGTTGAGCACACTTACAAGCTCCTGACGGACTAAAGGCTGTCGAAACCGCCTTTCAGTATTTTGAACAAGATGCGTCGATAATGGAATTACTGTTCCTTCGTCGAAATGAAGCAAAAAAATCAGAGTCTACTGCGAAAAAATAGGACATTAATCATTTCTTTAAAAAGTAGTCAGTTTGTACAAAGACGGTTACTTAATTTTCAATACATAGACAGCTTTATGGCTTCATAAAGTACTTTTCTAAGGTGTGTCTGAATCAGGTAAATTACTATATACTATATATTCATTAATTTTAATTTGCTTGTGCTTTCTATTTGTTTAAGGGTATTTGGACAGTTTATTTCCTATTGTATTCTCAAGCGAACGGTACATACAAGAGCAGTTCAAAATTTCCGAGGAAACACTCAGAATTCCATTATCATTCCATTCTCGATAGCCTGGCATTTTCACAAACTCGACCACCTTTCGGCTCACATTAAGCCGAGTTTTTTGGACTCTAATATTGAACTGACGACGCTACTGACTACAATTAATTCTCTACCACTCTTTAAAAACAAATAACAACTTTATTTACAACTTCTAACTACTCACGTCTTATTCATTACTAACTATACCTCACACCTTATATATTACCAAACTCTCGCAACTCATAACGCTTCAAAAATACTCTACTCAAACTCTCTCTGACGCTCTCCTCCGTCTCTTCATACAACAACTCCCCGTCTTTCCAGGGTTACACTTGCACAACGCCGCTGTTGAAAGAGCACCGTCTATAACCTTAACAACTATATTAACTTTGAAATATATTTTATTTTGTTTTAATTTTATTATAATTTTTCTCTTATCAAAATACAAATTAAAGTTCTAAATTTGAAGAAAGTGCTTCAATTTTTATGTGTATTTTTCTTTTATCCATTGAAAGCTCAAAAGGAAACAGTTAAAAAGCAAAAATTATGCACGCAATTGAATTCGTTTATCGTAAAAAAACGTAAGCCCAACCTTAAAAAGTAAATATAAAAGGTACTGATAACTCTCTTCTTTTGGTGCCAGAGAAAAATTGCTTAGGAAGATATATGAGTACATTAAGTGCATAAAAAGCGTTTTTTAGAAACGTCGATAAATAAGCAAAAATAAATAAACATATATATATATATATGTTTGTATTCCACTTTAAAAGCTCTGTAATATACAGAAACATCTCTTCATGATGTCAAAATTGACAATGACATTAAAAAACGACAAAGATTTCCGATATGAGCTTTAGAGTTTTATTATAAAACGATTTTTTCTTTACTTTATTTGTATAGAGAATTTTGTTTAATACCATTTTCTATTTTTCATGTACTTCACGAGTTTCATAATCTGTGCGCATGGTTCGATATTGCAAACTGGGGAGAAAAATCGTTATCGATTATTGAAGATAAACAAAAATTGAAACTTCAATTATTACTGAACACAGAGAATGCTGAAGAATCTAGATTACCTTTGCAAAGTTGTATTCCCTTTATCGCAATCCAGTTTCGTTATAAATTTTCTAGATTAGAAGTACTAGAATTTTGATATCAGTGCAAATATTTTATTACATATTTTGTGATTAATTTCAAAATAAAGATATTTGTTTCAAAAATATTTGTTCTATTTAAATTCCCTATTTTTATTTTTAACCAATTGTTGATTCACTATTTAAATTACATAGGTTATAGTTGAAAATTCTCTTGTATGTGTATTATCGTCTGCTTCAATTCAATTATTCATAGAATTGTAATTTGTCTGATTACTGAATTTATTTTCTGAAAAATAATCATCCGTTGCTTAAGTTATACTACTCAAATTGGCATCTTTTGTAATTATTATTAACATGTTTGTTCAGTTGAAGAAAAGAACTGTAAGGCATAAACGACCCTGGTTGCACTCAATATGTCTTTAATATTTTTATATTCACTAGATAATTATCATTCATTTAGAAATCTTTTTGATAATTTGAGTGTTTATAAGAATTAAAAGCATCTGTGAAATTAAATTTGGCTGCTAGTCTACACTATTAAAATTCGTAGGTAAACAAACGTATGTATGTCGGTCGCTTTGTCTGTGTATGTACATTTATTTTCTCACGAACCGCAAGGACGTAGAAACTCGTCGAATGTACCAAAAGATCGGGAATAATCCGAGAAATTCGTTTTTACGATTTATATTCCGATATTGCAATTAGTTAAAAATATATTAATTAAAAACCTTTGTTTTACTCTTACGTGTTGTTCCTTCCACCAATCAGAATGAAAAGCCACGAGGTGAGAAATTTTTTTTATTCCCCGACGTTTTTAAAACACGATCTAATTTTTTTCTATGAGACTCAGACAAAAAATAATTACAGAATCGGAAAGGTCATTTATTTCACCACGATACATTATAATTTATTTTACAAAAATATAGAAAATATTTTTTACAATTTTTTCTAAAATGAGTCAAAATCGATATGTTTTAATGAAAATGATTTCTAAATCATTCCGTTTGAATTTTCTTTTGCGTTAATGAAATGATATTCTACACAAAAAAGTTCATACATTTCTCTTTTAGAATCAGTCATTTAAAAATAAAATGTCAAAAACTTTTTTCTTACGACTTTTTAAAAAATACTCAAAATTTTAATTAAATACCTAATAACTTTGTTATTTTTAAAAATAATCTCAAGAAACTTTTTTCCATGTGTAGAACAAAATTATCCGTATTCTGTACAAAGACTGAAAAAAATGCGTAAAAATTAAAGGTTTTTAAAACAATTTTTGTTTTTCGATTTTTACCCTCTTTGCGAGAGTTAATTACACACACAAATGTAGTATTTTTTCCTTTTTTTTGTTTAATAATTATCTTAGTTTGCTATCGGTATATGAAGTTTGAAGGCATTAACTTAAAAATGAAGCCCTCAGAAAAAAAATTAATACTTAAACAAATAACGCAATTTTACAATAGCCAAGGGTTTGGTGGCGAAAACCTGTTTGGCGCCAAATGAGTAACTTTTCCTCTGTGCACTTTACGTTTGCTGAAAGGTTACACTAGAAAAGAAGGTGCCTATAAATAATGAAAATAACCAGATTTGGCAAAATTGAATATACCTTCCTTTTATTTTAAAGGTCTTTTAACTCTTATTTCAGTGAGAAATTCAAAATTTCTACTTTTTTTTGTCTTTTTTCAACATACAACTACAGTAGAACCTGTTTTTGTGCGTTCCTCTTTTATGTGATTTTAATTTTGTGCAACCGCATAAAAAAAATTCTGCAGTATTACGACGAATTTGCTTGTTATATGCAAGAATTAATGAACTTTTCAAATATTTTCGCTGTACGGTTATTTTTATGTGGTTCCTATCAACCGCACAAAAACAGGTTCAACTGTATTTTTAAAAAATGTACATTTTTGTTTCCGGAGGCTAAAAAATTGCAAAGTTTGTGAGTGAATATTAAAGTCGCTCTGTTCACCTACTCGAGAGCTTTTGGCGACGGACTTCGAAATTTTGAACCATGATCAAGGGGCGAGGATGAGACTTGAGCTGGTACCCGTCTTTTCTTAACTATCATACCACATCAACGCTAGGACGTTCAAGCTCTCGACAGATTCAACATGCATCGCTCCTCTTTAACAGCGGGTCTTCAGCGGTAGCCAAAATTTTAAAAGGGTAGTAATAATTAATTGTGGGAAATTATCACGAGAATTTTGTAATGACGTTGATATGGAAATCCCACAAACACACACACACCAGAAAGGGTTGATATCGAGGGGGGGAATTTCCATGATAATATGTTATGCATTCAAAAATGTTCGTGCAGAAACCTGTCTGACAAAGAAGAGAAGGGAAAAAATTTCGAAACACAGGCAATATTGAGTTATACACTCGGTAAAAGCCCGAGCAACGCCTGGCTAAGCGGAGAGGGGAAAAAAAGAACAAAGTAACTTTGAAAGAGAATATTGGAAGTGCTGATTTTATGAAAGGAAAGAAAAAAATTATAAAAGTAGAGAAAACCCGTACAACCCCGGGCCATACAGCTAGTACTTAGATACCATTCATTCTAAAATTTAAAAAAATGGATGCATTACAATGTGTTTTGTTATGTTGTATTTAAATACCACTATGCGAAAATCTTTAATAAAGCACTAGATTTAATATTTTATGTGATAGCATTCATTCATTGAACAAAAACCAAATGCAAATTAAATTTTAATTTTTTTAATAACGAAATTTGTTAAATGTATATATATTTAATACAAATTAAATTAAACGAAATATGTTAAATACGTCAGTTAAAAGATTACCAAATTAAACGAACACAACGAATCGGATCTTCCAGTTTTAAGCCTCTTTCAGAAGACGTTGATAAATTAAGAAAGTGAGCTTGTAACTCATCAAAAATCACTAACCATATTTACCACACTTTACTTTAACTATTGCGTTAAAACACATCCCACTGAGTTTTCCATCTGGAAAACAAGTTACACGTAATAAAACAATCTATTTATACAAACGTATCAATTTATTACTTGCTGTTGCATGTATTTAAAATGTAACCGAGAAGATTTCCATTTGTGTCCCCACAAGTATTTAGATCTTTATGGAGATCTTTTCTATAGCGGGTAGATGCAGCAGTTTTTTATGTGGCTTTCGGTAATAGATTGGTGTTAACGGTACACTTAAGGAATAATACGAGGGTACGAGAGGCCTGTTGGCGACCGACTTCGTAATCTTGAACCATGGTCAAATAACGAATATAAAACACGATTTGGCGCCAAATTCTAACTTCCCACCTAACACAAGAACTTTGATGCCCAATACCTTTAACGAGTATCAGTCTCACTATACCCAGGTCATTAGAGGTAAAGGAACTCAAACTCGTAATTTGATTGCAACAACGCTGGCTACGAGCTGACGACCTGGGCCATTCTGCAATTATGATCTTAATACTCTCAGGAGTAATGGCAATTGCTCACACACAAAACTGGTTTTGTTTTGGCTCATCGACTTTTGTCGAACGAAACATTTTGAAATCAACATCGCACCAAAGTAACGTAAGTGCTCTAGTGATGATAGATCTGTCTCGTAATTTTGAGCCAAGGTCACCATATAAGCTGTGTGTGTGTGTGGTAACTGCTTTCCCAAACTTTCATCCCAAACCCTGGAAGTTCTTACTCCTGTATAATGAGAAATATTTACCATAATTCCTTTTAACAGATATTTGGTAGAATGCGAACTCGAAAGCGCGATTTAATTCGAATGGCCATGTTAGCCTTGTGGTCACGCTCGGGAACTCGTGACTGACTGTACTGTTAATGGATGGGGAAAAGTTGCAGTCTTTGTTAGTCACAGGACTAGAGCACCTAAAAGTAGGTAGAGGACCGACTTAGCTCTAGGTGGTATCCCATTTTGTCTGACTCCTACTCCACGAGGACCTGTCCGGGATGGGAGACCGTACCGGTAGTTAGACTACAGCTGGCATAGCTCACAGGGTTGTCAGAGTACTCAAGCCCCTCCAGAACGTCAAGCTAATGATACCAATGGAAGAGCAAAGATTAATGTAATAACCACAGACTCAGAAGAAACAGTCCCTTCAGCCAAATTGTCTATTTTAACCTTACCAATGGTGCTGTGGAACCTCATCACTATCACAATGTCTTGACCCAGCAGATGATCTTGAAGGGGTCCTTTTCCATCAAGAATTACCAGTATACGTGAATAAACAAGCAGACCTTCCTGCCTATCTAAAGCAATTAGCTCTAGAGAGAATTGGAGATATGCCAATTGACGCCGTTCAGGTTTATACGGATAGCAGTAGAGACATTTATTATCGATCTGGCAGTGGAATTTGCATCAAATCGCAACAGGAACAACAACAACTCGTGACTGATGTTTCTAGGTTCTGGATAAGAGTCCTGGTGCACTTAAAAACTCACCTTGTAGAGGCACTAATGTAGTTAAATCCATCATGGATTATAATCCTGACGTGGTGTGGAAGTTTGGAAAGAGGGGGTGCCAGCAGAATTGTCACTTGACCGAGGTTCAAAATTATGAGGTCCGTCATTGATAGCCATCGCTTTGCTTCTAGCTCACGTTAAATGTGTGTGTGAACCCGCATTCATTCGAACATTGTTGACAAAGAACTTGCCCTCTAACCCTTAGGTTTTAGTGGCCTTTAATCAAAATCAATCAAAAAGGTTAGTTTATATGCAAACACAGCTTGAATCAAGTAATAATGATAGCTAAATATATCCCGTAGCTCTGTCATTTTTTTCCGTATAACATCAACTAAATTCTTGATGCTCAATTTTATTTATGGAGAATTTGCCCAAGTCATTCCGCGCAATAATATTTTAATGAAAATGAATGCCAATCCATTACTTCAGTCCTTCTCAAAGTTTCAATATTGGTGACCCAATATTCAATCATGATTTTCAACACGAACCCCTCATACAATAACAATGTATTGAATTCAATAATACTATACTTCGACGCTAAAACTATGATACGACCTTATAATCTCTTAAAAGCTACCGGCATATATGAACGTCTCGCTCTGTCAAAGCGTTAACTTCCCCGGGCGTATATATATGTCTTTCCAAAGTACGATCTTTTCTCTGCACTGCTATCTATAAAATTATTCCGAAGGGCTTAGAATGCAATAAAAGGACCTTGAGAATGCTTGCGAAGAAATTACTTATTTCAGAATATTTTTGCTTCTTTATTTCTTCCCTCCCTCTAACTCATCACATACACATGCCTACGTGGTAAATGGTTTGCATTGGGAAGTGAATCGCATAACTTTTAATCGGCAGTTAAGGTATTAATTATAAACCGTACAAATTATAAAGATAAGTGTTAATTTTTGTACAAAATTTTTTATTTGTAACAACCCGATGGAGTCACTGGTAATTTTGAAATTTGTTCTTAATTTAATATTGTTAAATTAATTATAAAATACATTGTGCAGTAATGATACATTTAATAAAAGTATTATTATATCAGTGTTAAAGGTTAATTTTATTTTTTTATTATATCAGAATGTATTTTGCTTACTTTCAGGAAATTAATAGTTTTATTAAATAATCTTTTGTTTTTGACTTTTCAATATGCTCGCGCCCCCGTAGAGTCGTCACGCCCCAAAGTTTGAGAAACACTAAATCACTTTAAAGATTGCTAATTGCATCTAGTATTCTTAGATAGCAAACTGTAAGTGTTTGGAAACAGAAGATGAATTCTATACACGTAATATGTCATCTTTATTGTTTGATCTTACTAAATTTAAAATGTTTTCCCATCACCAATAATCTTTTGTGTAGCCAAATAGTAATAGTATTTAATCATGTGTGTATTAAAATTTTGATTATTTGAGAACCAAAATTTAAATAATCCAATTTAACATTTAAATACTTCTTAAAAATATCCTTGTCCTAGAAATTTATTTTTTTCTGAATATTATTGTATGTAACATAGAAAAATATACCAAGTGTTCTAAATAGTAACAGATAAAACGTGGTATACGCGTCAAATATAAAACTCTTTATATACTTGTCATATATAAAACTCGTTATACTTGTCATATATAAAACTCGTTATACTTGTCATATATAAAACTCGTTATACTTGTCATGTATAAAAAACTTGTACATAAAACTAAACACTACATTCGAGTTTATAATGAACGAAAAATTACGAAAAAGACACTCACCAATAAGGACTGCCACTGCAATAATGGCCAAAAATTGCTTCATGTTGCTGATATCGTTTAAAAGGACCTGCAAAAAATAATGCATTGTATTATGTTTACTTTTTACAAAATAGATGTTTTATCTTACTGTCACATAGCGATAGACAAACTTATCGAAAAGTTTTCAAGACACACATTCCAGATCTGATTACTTTTATCTAACACAATATTTGTAATTTACTGAGATGTGTTCTCTAGATTTTTATATCAATCGCAAATTCATATACATTAAAATAATATGAAGTTTAATAAAATATAAAAAAAAAACATAGAGCAAAGTATTTGTGATTCACAATAATTTAAATATTTTATACATAAAATTATTAATTTTTTTTTAAAAAAATTGTGAATATTCAATATACACTGCTCAAAACAATTAAAGGATATTGTAAATTTTATATAAAATAAAGATATAAGTGAAATTTTTTTTGCCGAAATTGGAGGAAGAGAATCAGAAATGCAAATTTTTCTGATTTTCAAACTGTGAAGTATGCTAATTTTGAGTTCAACATCAAAAACGTCGCTTCAGCGGCAGCGAATGAAATTTGACTTTCAACTGAAATGAAGACAAGGATGATCGGCATTCAGTGACTGCTTTGTTTCGATGAGTACGATGTCTCAGCGAAGTCATTTAACCGATTCAGAAGCTTGGAGAGTTTTGGTAGGTTAAAAGGAGGCCCAAGTCAAGCCGAAATAGCGTAAGCCATTGGAGTGTCACAAAGTGTGATTTCCAGGATCTGGAACCGTTTTTTGGAGACTGGAAGTGCAGGCCGAACACCAGGACAAGGTCGTAGACGGGAAACAACGCCCAATGAAGATCGTTTTTTAGTGTTAACGGCTCGGAGACACCGAAATATGAAAGCTACTCATCTCCAACAACACCTTCGCTCGGCTACTGGCACCACGGTTTCAACTCAGACTGTCCGAAACCGGCTCCATGGTGTAGGTCTGTATGCTCAACGACCGATGGTATGTGTTAGACTAACATCAAGGCATCGTCGCGACCGCATGGAGTGGGCAACAGAGCATGGGAACTGGAGGAGAAATGAATGGAGCAATGTTCTTTTTTCTGACGAGTCCCGTCTTTCTGTTCATCCGGATAATAGGCGTATTTTCATCTGGAGGGACCTGGTAGTAGGAATAATCCTGCGTTCGTGCACGAAAGTGTCAGATTGGGCGGTAGAGGAGTGTTGGTGTATGGTGGCATCTCCATTGACGGGCGCATAGACCTCTACATCATTCGAGATGGACCTCTAACTGCTCGCCGATATAGGGAGGAGATCCTCAGACCTATTGTAGTCCCAACGCTGCAGCAATCGGAGATGACTTCAATTTAATGGACGATAACTGCAGGCCACATCGTGCTAACCTGGTGGAGGATTTCCTTTTCAAGGAAGGAATCGTACGAATGGAATGGCCAGCGTGTTCTTCAGACATGAATCCAATAGAGCACGTTTGAGACGCTCTACGAAGACGAGTTGCTGGCCGCCAACCACCCCCACAAACTCTCCAAGAACTGGAAAGAGCTCTTCTGGAAGAGTGGGACAGAATACCCCAACTCGTGATTAATAGCCTCATTGAATCCATGCCTCAAAGGTGCTCAACGTTGCTGGCCGTCCATGGAAGGCATACCCCCTACTGAAAATGATTTCTTTTGAAGAAAACACCTTTTCTTATTCTTTTTTTCTCATATGCACAAATTGTGTTTTTTCCCTTTTGTACACAAATGCGCAATAAAATGCATTTTATTTTCTGCCAAACATGTGTAATTTATTCTCATATAACCTACTACGTCTGTCGACCATGTATAAATCAGCTAAAAAGTTTCCCAGCCACAAGATCCACCTAAAACCACAATATACTTTAATTATTTTGAGCAGTATATATATATATATATATATATATATATATATATATATATATATATATATATATATGTCTTAAATGAATAATATATTATTTATAAAACACACATAATTTTTAAAGAAATACTTCTCATTTGTTTGAGGTATTATAAACTAGCCTAAAACATTAAATTATTCCTGGTGTATCTTCGAAAATTGCAATGTAAATAAATATTTTCAACCTATTACTCCAATTGAGAACTTTGAGAATCAGTTGCATTTATATTTAAGCAACATCAATTATTCAACTGGACTTTCCGAAAGTAAGTTGTGACCGCGGTAGCCAAGTGGTCAAGGTATCGGATCGTGGCTGGCTTGTCATGAATTCGAGCCCAGTACCACTGTAGACACGCCATGTAGGGGAGCGATGCACGTTAAATCTGTCGAGAGATCAAACGTCCTCCCGTAAGTGTGGGGCGGTAGGAGAGGGTAAGGGAGGCAGACCAGATGTCATCCTCGTCTCTTGACCATGGTTCAAAATTACGAGTTCCGTCGCCAAAAGCCCCCGTGTAGCTGAACAGTGCGACGTTAATATTCACTCACTCACTCGAAAGTAAGCTTCATCAATTTTTCATAGACATATCTAATATATATTATAAATGCGAAAGTCTGTGAGGGTGTTTGTGGGTTTTTCACGCAAAAACAACTGAATGGATTTTAATGAAATTTAACAGTAATATAGCTTATACATATAGCACACAGGTAATATAGCACACAGGCTATAATTTATAGCATAGACTATAATTTATAAAGATATTGTATGAAGTGTCCAAAATAGAACGATATTTGTCAAGTAAGTAGGAAAAAATTCAGCCGTCTGTGAGCAATTCTAGCTTCCGCTGCAAAAAAGCCCACGTCAGCATATATATATCTTTTGTTTGTGAAAGAACTTTTTTTTTGTTTTGGCTACGCAAGGTGCTCGCTTCTAATTAATTCCACTGATCAGCATAATGCCTATTTTTTTTTATTTCAGAATAAAACTAAGCTTTGAAGGGAGAAGTTGTTATAAATCTCTCTTTATTTTAATGTTTTTTTTATGATTTTATTATGCACATTTGGTTTTACGAAATTGATCTTTTTTCCAAATAAATGCTTTTATCAGTTCTGATACTTAAAGTAAATAAACTTTCTCTTTCACACTGCATCAACTGGACAAATTTTCAAAATTTGTTTGTGGTTAGTAGTTAATTATAACGCTGTAATTTTAATTGAATATGCAGATATTGCATTTTTAAGTATAAAAATAATTATAACTTCTGGACTGTATTTTTTGGAGTGTGAGAGTGAGTGAATATTAACGTCGCACTGTTCAGCTACACGAGGGCTTTTGGCAACGGATCACGTAATTTTGAACCATGGTCAAGTGACGTGGACGACACCTGAGCTGGCACCTTCTTCTCCTAACTACCACACCACACCAACTTAGAAGGAATATTCTACCAATACTTAGCAGGAATATTCTTTGAAATCCACTCTTCCAAGATATATGGCAGCACGGGTTCCATGATGAGTATTTTAGCGGAAAAAATAGTTTGTCAAAATATAAGTGTCTTATGTTTTTGTATGTTAATGAAGACCTTAGAAAATGATTTGACTACTTATTTTAAGTGAATGCTATATATAATTAATTTTACAGTGGAATATCTTTAATTAATTTATTAGCTCTAACGGATTAAATTTCCCAAAGTGGAGTACTTTGTTTATGTATATCCCTTAATTTTCAATGTAGTGATCCAAAAAAAAAATATTGTATGAAAAAAACTGCAGTAAATCATAATGTGGTGGATAAAGTATTAACGTACATCGCCCCCTACACGGCGGGTTTTACAAAGCTCTAATAAAGCCCGAGCTACGAAAGTAGCTAGGCATTTGCCAACTTGACTCTATCGTTAACATTTCGCTATGTTTTTCATTGAATTGCCATTATAATTTAAGAAACGGCGTTGCTTGCGAATATTACAATTTTAACATAAAATAAATACAACAGAAAGTAATATTAATGCATTACACTTTCAGATATAAATTATTTACACTACTTTAAGCGTTCATTACGTAAAACTTTTAACAATGTATTACTTTTGGTGAGCAGAGATCAGCTTAGGGAGGTAATTTGAAAAATCGACCCTCAAGAGTGTTACGAGGAATTATAAATAAAAAAATCCTTTTTATCAGCTATTAGATGTACATACTTAAAATTTAACAAAGGTGATTTTTCTTTTTTTCTTTTTTTTTGTTTAGCTGAGATATCCAAAAAGCTTTTTTTGTATAATTTCCAGTTCACATAAAATTAACTCATTAAAAACTTCTTTTCCCTTCAATCAGTGCTGTTTAATTTTTCAGTTCACCCGTGCGAAGAACGGGTATACCAGCTAGTATATTCATATACACGTCTATGCAGAAACAAATCCACCTAGTCAGTATGGTGATTATGATACTCGGATTGTAATTGAGTGGGCTCGGGTTCGAATCCCGAATAAAGCATGGATGTATCTTCGGGAAAAGAAGTCGGACTTTCCCTTGAAATGAATTTCCATCTCGAATGGAAAGCAACGCATCCCACATGTGGTATGCTAGGAACGTCATTTGTAATAAAGTCTGCGAATTGTATGTTTCTGTTCATCTGTCTTTCGTATGTATCCCAGGATGAAACCCGGAACACAACAACAGAAACAACAAGCGGACAAAATATTAAGAGGCAATTTTTTAACCGCTGCTGTGCTTTTGGTAAGCGGCCAAGACAAAAAGCAACGTTAAAAGTAATTGTAAAAGAGAAGAAATAGCGCTTAAAACAAATAGTTCCTAGAAATTTTTCGACCTAGATAGAGAAATTTAAAATTTTGTTTTAAAGGGGTGATTTATTTTGAGAATTAGGAACTTGAAATGTTTCTTTTTCCCCTCTCCATATAACTCTGAAAAATGCTACTATCATTAATTTGAAGTACATAAAATTTTATTATAGAAACAAGTGAATTGATAAGTTGATTATTCTTAACAAGAGAAATTTATATTGATCTCTGATGTCCTGTGCTTAACATTAAAAAGTAATAAAAAATACATTCTTAGTGAAATGAATATCTCTTTTTATTCCTACAACAACAAAAAAATCAGGTTAACTAAATCGAATCTCTGACAAATAGGTTATTTAATAAAAAAATTGTTTGGGTTTTTATATAATTCATTTTTGTCGATAAAGAAGCTGTTATTCAGTAAGGTATCCGACTACCCTAAAATTGTAGAATTTTGCCAAAAATTGTCAATTTTTTTTATGATTTTATTTCACAGCCCATCTTATTAGCTTTTTAAATACTTAGTTTACTATTTTCCATTTACTAGAACAAAAACTACAGGAGTTTTAATAAAAACAGATACTTTAAGCAAGATGTCATACTTTAAAATGCGTTTTATTCGAAATGTGTGTTTTTTTGAAAATGCTCAAACGGGGACAGTGATCGCTAAAAAAGTTTTAGAGATAAATAGCTGAAATATTTTGTGTATGTTCTGTATAATAGTAGAAGTGTTATAACCTTCAGAATTATCAACCACTGTTTTATTATAAAATTTAAAGTCCTTTATGTGAATATAATCACTGTTTTTTAATCAATTTCATATAATCACTAAGATAAAGTAACCTAGGGTTTGTAAAAATTAAAATATCTCTTATCCTAAAGGTAATTTAAAAATGAATACGTAAGCAACACATTTCAAAATTGAAAATGTACTCATTGACTATTTGTACAGAATGGGTCCCGTTTATGTTATTTTTTGTCAATTTTTACCAGTTTTGTTCCCATTTTAGTAGTAATAATTCTTTTTCTCGTCTTAATTTTTGCATATTTTTCTTAAATATTCATATTTTTCTTATAAATCTAAAAACCACAAAAAAAATCTCTAAATCTCCATTTTTAAAAAAAAAAATTCGCAAGTACGGATGGATACCTTAAATAAATCTGAAATCCAACTTCTTTTCAGGAATTGTAGTTTACTAGGAAAAATGAAGCTTTTGTTGAAAACAATGTTTGATTGAGAATAATATTTGCCACGCCATTCTTATAATACGTATGAAGGGAGAATTATATTAACTTTGCACTATAAAGCAACACGAAAGTTACTGGTGGTGGACCTCGAAATTTTGAACCTCGGTCAAAAGACGAAGACAGCACCTGAGTTGTGGCACCCCTTTCTTCTAACTACTACCCTCACCAACGGGGAGATATTAAGCCTCCATAGATTTAACGTGCATCGGCCATAATAGATACCATACTTCACAGAATATTTTTTTATTCTTTATCCGAAACTTTTCCTTATTCTCCATCTGTAATGCTCTGTAATCGAGTTGAAGTGCTAATGTTCTAATTTCACTATACAATACCTTATAGAACACAGCGCCCAAAAATGGCTCCTATGAATCCTTGGGGTCCTCCTATGAATCCCTGACACGAACTCTACCAAGGAATATGTGCTTGTTACTACATAAATTGTATTCATTTTTAGGCAGCTATGCCTTTGTCATAGTTTAAGCAAAAAATGCTGCCACTCATTTCAGAATTTTATATTTATCAGATGGTTTCTCGTTTAGTAATGGCACCCCTCCCCTTTCGCTAAAGTTTTACACACCAGTGTATTATGCATTGCAGAACCTTAGGAAAATCAATAATCAAACTTGCGGCTTGATTTTAACAATAATTGCTACAAAACTAACAATAATATACTATTGAATGAACATCAAACTCAATAATTTACTTTTGTCTGCAGTAAAGAAAACAACTAATGCATATCTTCTCTATTTTACAAAAAATCTGGAAATCTATCTTAAAAGAGTCACTTTTGAAATCGAGTAAAATAATTTGTCAAAAATGAAACAGTAACCAAGTTTTCACTGTTAAGAGCTTTGGAGTTAGAGAATTTCTAATTTTAGAGAATTTGGGGCAGTATGTTTCTCAGTTCAGTTACAATTGATTCGTCTCATAAGTCCATATATGACGAGACATAGAAATTAACTGAAAGAAGACTTACTTGCGCATCACTGTCATCAAATGATCTTTTAAACCTGTCACCATTTAACACCTAGCGGAGCAATAAAATGTGATGTTAATAAATAAACGGTCAAAAATTGACTCTGTTAGCCCTCTTTTTGCTTTATAAGTGATATTTATTCTGTTATCCCATATTGGACATAAAATCAAGATGAATGATGCATCTTTGACAAGATTGGCTTGCAAAGATGTTTAGCTACCAATGATCTTGTTATGGGCTATATATATATATATATATATATTAGGTTTGAAAAGTTTAGCTTCAAAATTAAGTAAGTAATAAATAAAAGTAGAGCGAACTCTTTAACATCGCGTAAGGGTTTGTGGGTAAATAAGCCTATTTAAAGGTGGAGAGAGCGCTGATAAGAAAGAACGCATACTCGACAAGGCTTAGCTGATGACTCCTCGCAGAAATGTTGTTTATTGTTCTACTTGGTTACGCGTCAAAGGGTCACCATGTTGGATTTTATGTGATTGAAGCAAAATAAAGAAGTATTTTAGAGATGATGCCCTCCTCATTTTACCAGCAGGGCTGGAGCTGACATATATATATACGCATGCTGTTCAATACGTAATAAGACTAATTTTACTGACGCCAAACCACTCATCGGAATTTTAATTTCTGAGGCATAAGAAAAGTTTGTTGCTTATTTTATTAACAAAGCATTTGATAGATGGCCTGTACAGACTCATGTTCTTGAGACACACGTGCTCGAACTGAAGCCTGTTTGCTGGCGCCTATGAGATGCGGCCAGTTGACGAAATGGAAGTAAAAATCTGCAAAAAGCAGCATCGGAGACCTTTGATATGATACGATATAATTAAAGACTGAAAAAAGAAGGCGACAATATCTTAAAACGCTTCATCACAGCAGACAAAGCTTGGTTTTATCACTGATCCAACCATAAAACAACAAAGCAGTGAAAGGAAATATCCCTCTTCACCTACTCCAGTGTATCTCAAACTGTGGGGGCGCACCCTGCGATAAACCTACAAGGGGGCGTGAGCATATAGAAAATAAAAGATTTAAAATAATTTATTTACTAGAATGAAGTAAAACAAAATACTTTCTGACATAATAAAAAATATGCACATTTACACGGAAATAATATACACTCTGTCGCAAAAAATATATGCAATTTAGAAATCATAGCTACAATCACGAAACTCGGCAAGAATGTAGTCTGGTAAGAGATATGCAAATGATTAAAATTTCGAAGCCAATGAGACAAACCAAATAAAATGTTTATGCGCATATTAGTTGCGCAACTGGGAGAGTTTAAAAGCATGAGTACGAGCGCCATACGGCTATCCAAACGAATCGGATGACTTTGATAGACGATATTGAGTTCATAGGATGCCTATAAGACGTAACCGGCGGCAGTACGAGCAGCTGACGGACTTTGATAGGGGCCGTATAATAGGCCTCAGAGAAGCAGGTTGGTCGAATAGACGTATCGGCCGCCACCTCGGTCGGAGCGATATGGTAGTTGCATCGGTGTTGGCAACAGTGGATCACAGAAGGTAGAGTGTACCGTCGCGGAGGGTCAGGACGTCCCAGGAACACAAATGATCGCGAGGATCGTGCAATCAGAAGAGTGGCCACTTCGGCACCAACAACGTTGCTAGCATCGATTCAACGCCACTTTACCTCCTTCCAGACATCCAGTGCCATCAAGAGAAACCATAAGGAGACGACTGACCGAAGTTGGCTTGAGGAGCCGACGTCCGCTAAGACGCTTACCACTGACCCCACATTATAGGCAGTGTCGACTGGATTTTTGCCGACCTCGAGCAACTTGGAGTGTGACAGACTGGAGACGTGTCATCTTCAGTGATGAATCCCGATTCAGTCTCAGTGCTGATGACCACCGCACACGTGTCTGGAGGCGCACCGGCCAGCGATCCGATCCGGCATTTATTGTCGAGCGGCATACAGCAATTTCACAAGGTGTGACAGTGTGGGGAGCAATTTCTTGGGACACACGATCATCTTTAGTGGTCCTTCAAGGCACTTTGACAGCTCGCAGATACGTGGACGATATTTTAACGCCGATTGTGCTACCCATGCTATCAAGTCGCCCAGGTGCCATTTATCAACAGGATAATGCTCGTCCACATACTGCGCACTCTCCCAACAATGTCTTCAAGGATATGACGTCCTACCATGGCCTGCCATGGTCACCAGATCTTTCGCCAATAGAGCATGTCTGGAACGCGCTGGGAAGGCAACTGCAGCCGTCCCGAGATACAGGAGAATTAACTGCGCAGATGCAAAGACTATGGCAGGATCTTCCACAGGGGGCATGATGATCTAATTGAATCGATGCCACGCCGAATTTCGGCTTTCAATAGCTGCCAGAGGTGGCTTTACTACTTACTGATTTTTAACCTTTTGCAAGCTGAAATCGCTTAATAAAATGATATTTTGTTCTGAATTTTTAATCATTTATTTATTTTCATATACACTACATGCATACCAAATTTCGGAAATAGTAGCTCAATTTCTTCTGGGTGCATATATTTTTTTGCGACAGAGTGTGCAAATATATATATATATATATATATATATATATATATATATATATATATATATTATCTGCGATTTTACATCATCAAAAATAAAAGCTTCTACTTCAAAACCTCATTTTTTAGCTACCTTTGATACTATAACCAAATAAAAAACGTTTTATTCAATTTGCTGTAATCCCATGATGAGAGATTTTTTTATTACGTTTTCTTTTCAAATAGAAAATTCTACTCTTTCAGAGGAAAGACAAAACCCAGACCCATAATCAAAAAATTTTTTAGGAAGATAAAAAGTTCATCACTGTTATATATTATTGCCATCAGCTGTAGGCAGCAGAATGTATTTGCTGCGGTTTGACCTTCGAGCTTATACGGTTAGTTACGTCCCTGCTCTTATGTATTTGTTTTTTCATTTAGGGAAGTTTGAAGGATTACTAAGCCAAGCATAATGAAAAACGTTTTACATCATTTTTTTAGAACATCCATATTGTAATAAATACACTTTTAATCCGGGAGCGGTCACGCCGATCACAAAGTGCACGAAATCGGTAATTCTGACAAAACTGTTTAATTGTTACCAATGGCCCTGACACTATCCTCCTGTTTGACAATCTTAACGTGAACCAAAATATATTTGTCACATATCTCCCTCTTTTTTGGGAGTGACAGACTATTTTTACGATCTTAAGGTACTTGTTTTGTCTGAGTTCCCGGCGTGATAACTTTTTTTCCGAAATATTTTCTGTGTCCTTGAAAGTAGGGGTGAGTATATTTTCTCTTAATTAAATTATTCACTGGAATTACGATTTTTATTGTGTACTATAAAAATAAATATAAAAAAAAAGGATTGGGGTGATTCATTAACCCCGCTCAACCATTAGTATCGAGTGTGCGCCTGCTCCAGGGTTAAAACATGTTGAAGAGTCTTTTCGCTTTAAATATTAAAAATAATACAATTATTCTTCATCAGAATTTTTTTTTATTGTTCATTATTCAATATCAATTCTAATTGCTGATTCTTTGAGGCTAAAATTGCAGTTCGCTTAAAACTAATTATAATTTGAGCAATCATTTTTAAAAAAAATCATTTTACATTTTTGTAAACATTGTCGCACACTTGGCTTTACTCTCGTTACAATTAAGCGATTATATCAATAATGTTTTATTTTCTCATAAATGAACTCGTGCAAAGAGCGGATACTTCAGCCGGTATACTTTTAATGTATCAGTGCTGCACAGAGTATTTTATAACTAATTAATTAATACTAAATTAAGAACAAGTTTAATAAGTATTAGCGACTTCCATGGGCTTGTCTTACAGAGCAAAGTTTTTCAAAGGAATGCTTATGATTAGAAATTGACCCTCTGAGTTCTTTTTCTACATTTAGCTGATATCTATATTTTGTCTTCTAAGCAACCACTGCATTTTGCAATATGTTCCAATTTAAAAATTAGAGAAAGGAAAAATAACATAACAATAATCCTATTACTTAGTTTTTTTTTGCTTAAAAGTAACATATACAAAATTTAATACTTATGTCATGAATTTGTACGGTTTATAATAAAGATTGTTTTTTTAGCGTCAAAGTGCATTATTATTGCATTCAGTACATTACTAATGTATAAGAGGGGCGATAAAAATGTTGATTGAAAAGGGGGGCGCCAGTATTGAAAGTTTGAGAAGCACTGATTTACTCTTAAGAAATCAAAAACTATATGAAATTGGCTGGTAAAGTTATGGCCATAATTTTTTTTGCTTATGAAGGAATTATGTAACAACACGCTGTCGAGAGAACCCAGTACTACTGTAAACGGCTACACGAATATTCTGCGAACAGTGATACATCACATTAAAAGGAAACGTCCATTGCTCCAAAATGGCTTCCTATTGAACCATGAAGATGCCCTACCACATATTGCTCATTGCGTACTGGAAGTTTCGTAGCAGAAAAACGAAGAAATTTTACCACACCCTTCATACAGTCCTGATAAAACTCCGTGCGATTTTTGGTTGTTTCCTCAACTTAAGAAACCATTACGTTTCAAATGTTTAGCAAGCAACAAAGTATGTGTAAAGGCTGTGGAGGCGATTTTGATAAAGCTCTCACAAAACGGACTTTTACATGTTATTAAGAAGTACACCGAACGTTGGGATAAATGCATTACGTGTCGCGGAAATTGTTTTGAAAAAGACTATGCAAATGATGAAGATTAAAGGTATAGTTTTTTTTATAATTTTAATCTTATTACTTATTGAACAGCCCTCGTATATATATATATATATGCGTAGTAGAATTCAAAAGCTTCCGGACTGAGTCTTTAACTTAACAAAATATTACAGTTAAGTTGCTGCAACACATTTTCCTCCAAAATAAGACGCTTCAGCATCAACACACTTTTACCACGGCTTGTAAAGATCATCGAAACATTTCTGGAATCCATTTTAAGTAATGTCCTTTAATTCAGCCGGCAATGCACTTTTAACTTCATCTTCACACACAGATTGAAATTTATAACCCTACAAGAGACGTGTAAGTTCAAAAAATATTCTGAAGTTGCAGTGGACGAAATCAGGGGAATAAGAAGAATGCAGAACACTTATCAATGTTTTCAGCGTTGTGGGAAGTCTGTGGATGTTCAGAGCCTTCGTCGACCTTGACTATTTCCGTGCCTTCTCTGAAATGTCGATGCCACTCAAAATCTTGTATTCGCGATAGTGCATTACTGCCATAAATAGGCTTCAACATTCTGCAAGTCTTCGTAGCACTCTTTTCCAAGCCAACACAAAATTTGATAATTTTCTCTGCTCAGCAATTTTTCTCTGTTCACAATTTTTTTTCAATCACTTACTATTAAATGCATCCACCTACAAAATACGGCGCCCTGGCAAGGTATCGACAACATGATTTTGGACACACCTTTTTGGAAAAGGAGAAGATTTCAGTGACACAGAAATGTTATCGCGTAGTCACTCAACTGCAAAAGTCTTTTACATTACAGGCTCAGTCCGGGTATTTTCGATCCTACCTCATATAGTAATATATATATAGCAATAGAAAGATAAGATAAAATCTCAAAAATTGATTCCATTAAAATATACATGAGATATCACTGTTCCTATAGATCCTTATGATCTTATCGAGTCCCTTAGACACCTCGAAAGGTTTTCTTCAAACAAATAATGCTCAAAAAGTCTATAATAATCTACACTGACTTTTCAAGGCAACATTACCTTAATTAGGCAAATTTTAATCTTTTAAAAAGGAAAAAGAAACTGAATTGGATATGAGTGTGACATATGTCGAGAACAGATGAATGTTTTCCCAAGAAATAAAATTTTCTCAAGTGTATCAAATAGATCTTAAAGAAACATAATGCTTATGTTGCAAAATACTAACAGATGTTCTTTTCTCAAGATAACAGGAGTATAGCACTTATCTTAAAAACATCCGTAAATCTATCAAATCTGCGTAAGTCACAATTTATTTCTAAAATATTACTCAGGATATGATTAATATCTTTATTGAAATGTATGTAACAATTATAATTTATGTCTCTTTTGTTTTAAAGAAAAGGTGCATATGTATACATAATTCAAGATAAAGAACTCTTTTACACAAAGCATCAAATGATTATTTGACATTAATGGAAGAGTTAAAACTGAACAACTGCTGTCGATATGAATACGAAATAAAACCTGTAGGATGTAAAAATAATTAAATATTTTCCATAGTTTGTACTCTTTGTATATAAATAAACTAAAAAAATTCTACATTTAAATATTATAATTCATTTAATTCACAAACCTTTTGTACTACGAACAGGCTGCTGCAGCAAAATTATAAGTAATTATTTCATTTTAGTATTTTGGTACAGGATACTTATATTTAAAAAATATATCCCACTTCTCATTTTCGTAAATATTCAATCTTATGATCGGCATCATAAATATTGATACAAAAGAATTAAAGTGCTATACATTCCAGCGTATTACGCGCACGGTCGTCTAATGTACACTTATAATTTCAAGCTTCAAGTCCTAATTTTAGGGTAGATTCGTCGTATAACACCCCCCCCCTTTTTCTTTAAAAATAAATTTGAAATGCGCATGTGCAATACTCTTATTTTTTGAAATCTAAATATGGCGTGTAGGTGGATAATAAAACTATGGAATGAAAATAAACCTGAAATAATTAAAAAAATTTAGTATGTCTAATAATATAGATGGAACGAAAGAAGATTATTTATTTATGGATCAAAGTAACAGTTACAGAGAAGAGGATTTGAAACAAAATTCAATGATTTGCTTGAAAATTATCAGAAGACGCGAGAATATGAAAAATATTTCATGGAACCAATAACGAAAGTTCATAAAGTATGTCAGTTTTTTGACAATATTTTGGTAAATGTACATAAATGTATTTTTTATATTTATCTTTTCTTCATTTTTAATGCTAACATGTTTTCCGATGTACAACGCGCACCTGTAAACTTCGATCTTATTTTTTGTGCACTGGAATATACAATATGTAATTGAAAGGTTTTGTTTTATAATTGAAAACATTTCTGTACAGAGAAATTTAATAATGAAATTAATATAATTCACACCACTAGGGAAATAGGGAAAGAAATATCTAATTGTTATGGATGGCAACACATATTTTCTGCTCAAAATTAAATGACAAATTATCGCTTATAAATTATTAAAATAAACTAAATTATTTAACATTGAAGTAAATGTAAGTACTTTAAGGTATCCGACCACGTTCGGAACCGTGATTTTGCAAAAGCGTATAAATGGATAATATTTATGATATTTAGTGTCACTTAGATTAGAAAATGTATATAAAATTGTTTTAAGAATATTATTACAATAAAATTATTCAAGTACAATATTTTGACAAAAAATGAACATAGAATATTTTCAAAATATTCTCTCCTTTTGTAAAAAATACTTCTATTATAATAATATTTTGCCTGTATATAGCTCAGACTTCTGTACAGAGGCTCAACTAGAATGTTTGAAATATATAACTTAGAAGTGGGTTTTTATCCATGTTTTGCAACAACAGAGGAGAGAAATTTTAAGAAATCAGTGCCGCACAGTGTATTTGATAATTAATTTAACAATACTAAACTAAGAACAAGTTTAAGAATTACTAATAGCCCCATGGCTTTTACAAAATTATATGCAAAGTTTAATATTATCTTGATAATCTATAATGTTTATAATTAAAATCGTATTGTAGCTTTTACGTCTAACTACGTTATTATTGAATTCAATACGTTGTCATTGTATGGAGCAGGACGCCATGAAAATTATGATTAAAATTGCCTCGCAAACATTGAAAGTTTGAGGAGCACTGCGTTAAGGGGTTAAAACGTTTTCAATTATAAACATCTCCAAAATTTGTATGAAAACAAGAAGTATTTAAAACTTCAATATTTGATAAAATTTAATTTTTGTTTTCATATCATATTATTAGCATAATTTATGAATATTTTGCTTAATTTACTTACGTGTCGCTTTCAAAAAGAAAGAAAAGTACGATTCCAGACACTATTCCGAACGGTGGAGAGCGCAGTGTGTGAACTATTGATGATTTTTAACGAATTTTCAACTCTATAAAAAGAACCGAAGCAGCTGGTTTGAATGATAAAATATTTTTCGTTATCATCTCGAACTTTGAACGTAATATTCGATAGCATAAAAAATTCTAGCCATAAATCTTTCACGGAAAAGAAGAAAATTGGATGGAAAAGGAAAATTTACAGTTTTTGGAAAGATATGACACCGTAGTCAATAAAAATAATTCTTTTATCAATGACGCCCCCGAAAAATCGATTCGAAAGTTCTAAATTTAGTAACAGTTAAGATTCGTTCAAGGATATTGATTGACAGATGACTTTCAATGGTTGTGCAATTTTTCTATAAGTTCAAATAAGAAATTGCTAGATAATAGGGAATCTACACGTGTGTTTTGTTGTTTATAAATAATTCAGGAAAAATTTGTATATTGACAAGTATTTCATAGCGAGCAGAGTATTACAGCAAGTGGTAGAAATAGTTAAGAAAAGGAGGATGCAAACAGAATTAATTAAAATTTTATTTTGAAATGACTAATACATAATAAGAAAACTTTTAGACGTGCATACTATGCCGTGGCGAGTGATAGATTTTAACATGCCGAACCAAAAATAGGGTGTGATCGGTAGTGACTGATTGATTACGGCAAGGTGGATCTTATTTATGGAATTGATGAGGCAGTTTTGAAAGTTAATCCAATTTATTGTACTTCTGGAAACACATATGCATCTTACAAACAATAAAGACTAGACGGCACGACACAGACAAAGAGAATACACACAAACACATAAAGTGCGGCAGCCGGCTAGCTACATGATTGCAGAGAAGAGCAGATAGCAGAAGAGAGGAGAGCGCGTGATTTCCAGATCTCGGTATTTATAGACAGGAGGACGTCACGTGATTTTAGGAGGTGCATGGAGATAGTTTCAATAGTCCCCGGTAGGCGGGTAATCAATTAAAATAATTACATGGTTGTCCTGAAGGACTGGACATTAAATAATGCAAGAGCTATTACAATTAAATTATTGGAGTTATTACATACATATATATATAAATGCTACAAGATGCTACTAGAATAATTATGTCAAAAGAAAATGATTCTAGATTTTAAAATGAGATATAAGTGGAAATAAAATTTTGATTCTTTTGGTATTAGAGACTTTATAATTACGATTTTACATGGAACATATATGATTATGTTTGGCATACATTTAATATTAGGTCATTTTTTAAAATTAAAGTTCACACAGCAGTACAAAAATTGCTGCTCTTTACTTCTTTTATAAGCAAGCCAAGAAAAAAGTCAAATGGAAAAAATACTGCGTTTTAAGGAATATATAACAAAAAAGGCATTTGCATACACATTTATTCTAATATACTTATAATGAATTTATTTTACTTCTAGATATAAAACTGTTGATGGTAAAAATTTGGCATTCTCACTAGGAATTAAAACTCGTTGAATTACAGGGTTGAGATTTTCGTATTCAATTGTCTTGCTTGCCACTCAAAATGCAGTATCATCAATGAAGCATCCAAACCATGTGAATTTCCCATTGTTGGTACACTATAATGTAATATGCAAGTGATTAGCGTTTCAGCACATTATGAAATCCTATAAAAGGATGTTTAGAATGGCGTTTTGAAGTACTGGAATGGGCTCAATTCATGAAGTCACATGATAAAAACAAACACGTGTTTTCCATTGAATTCAAAACAAACATTAAACTAATTGTACTTGTTGTTCTATTTGTAAAACTCAGATAAAATTTCAAATTTCATATTTGGGTAAAGATGTTTAAATGTTAGGAAAAAAAATTTCTTCAAAACAATTCTTTCAAATTAAAAAAAAATCATATTTAATGTTAAAACTTTTAAATAAAATGCATTTTGTATACATATGTACTTTTTAAGAGAAAGTTTCTGTAAAGATCAAAACTTGGCAACACCGGAGAGCGTTAACTGATTTGCTGGAAACACTAGATAGTTTTTATCGTGCGGCTATGGCGTCGCATGAGCTTTTGAATTGATTGGTTACAATCATGTGGCTTTCACAATCATGTGGCGATGACGTCACAGGAATTGAGCCCATTGCTTCTCCTTACTATCGCCACAAGGTATAATTACTGTAGCCTAACATTATCCGAAGCGTGTGGAATTTATACAATGGTTTATGTAGAAAGGTGTCACGGATCCCATTTTTTTGGTTTCTTTGTTTTTCGCAGATGAAGCGTCATTCAATCATGAAGTTGTGTTCAAGGTGTGTCAGCTTATGACAACCCGCATGGTACGAGAACTCACGCTGCGAAACATCATTTTGCCGTAAATGTGTGGTTGGAATCATTGAAGACTATTTGTTGGGGTACCTTACTTGCTATAGCCCCGTTTGGATGGTCGGAAGTAATTAATATTTCTTGAGACAGTCTTACCAGCTTTTCTGAGCGCATATCAGACGATATATGTGGTTTCAACATGACGGAGCTCCAGTCCACAGCATAATTGTTATGTATGATTACCTGAACCGAAAGTTTGGAGATCGATGGATTAACAGAGGGGGACCAATGGCTTGGCCATCCACGTCACCGGATTTATCACCCTTGAATTTTTTTTCTGGGGAGTCAAGAAATGTCACATGTAGGAGACCCTCGTTGACAGTGAAATGGACGTTGTTGCATAAATATCGGCCGGCAGGTGTTTTTGAAAAATTTCAGTGATCAATGCAATGGTACTGTGAGTCCAATGTTCGTGTAAATGGTCGCAAATGTAATCATCTACTGGGAACCTGTTTTTTATCTTGTTGGAATAAAAGTCTCATTCTCGTTACTGTTTAACTATACTGTTTCTTTGTATTCACTTTACCTGTCTATTTTGTTCATATAGATGACGTTTCCGGACATACTTTCCTACGTTTCCTGGTGTTTTCCCTCCCTCCCTAAGAAATTTAAACGATAAGTTTTGAATCACCCTGTATATCATTTTTAGGGATGATTTCGGTAGTACTCTTAGATAGTTTGTTCATAGGACTTAATTTTAATGTTTAAGAAGTGTATTATAGAACATATTATTATTATTTAAATTTATTTTTCATGTCCTGACTCGAAAGATATATTGCTCTTATTGCAACAAATATTTAAATTGCACTTATGTCTCTTGATATTAAGTACTTGAGATTATTAAATTATATTTTCCTTATACTTATTCCTTATACGTTTATTTAATAAAATATTTTTTCCCTTTCTAATAATTGTTTCATTAACAAATGGATATTCCAAACTTTTGACTTTATGGAGTAGTATTGATTTAAAAAAGTAATGGGACATATATGAAAAATGTAAATACTTAACTCGTGCAAATAAACACCAAATATTCTTTTATCACTTCAGATAACTGTATAAATTCAAAAGTATAACTTAATTTTTTTCACGTTTACTAAAAACCTAGTTTCTGACACATTTAATTTTACGACGTAATATTTAATTGTAATTTAATTTCCTCAAAAAATATTCTATTCAAAAGAGCTTGATTTTTAATGCATAGAAAAATGGCTCGAAACACGTAACCATGAATTCTTGAAAAGGAATTATAGTGATTGAAAATCATAATAAAAAATGTTCATGAGAGATAAGTCAAGTAATTATACAAAAACTATTCAATGTCTGAAACTATACTGGGAATATTATTGCGTTTATTCCTATTTCACAATAGGAGTATTTGTAATTATCAATAAATTCTTAAGATATTCATCGAAAGTATTAATTTCAGTTGCACTTTACGTATATTACAAAAACGGCAATTTTTCTCTGAGTATCCACTGCTTATTATAGATGCATCGAATTAGTAATTATTGCGATTGGTAACAAATTTCGATTACATTTATTTCCTCACCACTTTAAAACAGGAAAGAAATCAATACAGATCAAATAAACAAAAATAATATAATGTATTAAGATTGTTGATTTAAAAAAAACATTGAAACTCAAAAAAAAAAAAATTAAAGTATCAACTCCAAAATGAAAATTACAGTTTAAAAATTCTTTTTCGCTTGTTTGCATTTAGGCAATATTTTTTTAAAAAGTGTAAATATATTTCTAGTAACTTGAATTCGTGTATTTTAAGTTCCATTTTATGCGAGGATTTCAAATGATACTCTTGATAAAAGAATGTGTTTAATTTATTTAAATAAATGGAAACCGTTACGAATTTTGTTTTTCTGAATTATGTGTCATCTTCAAAATTTAATAAAACCTTTGCTTAAATTTCGTAGATCTTAGATTCTTTTGAGGATTTCAACCGTTCTGGTTCTCTTCAAAAATGAATGAATAAATGACAACTATGTTCTTGATTCTCATACATTTAAGAAATTTCTTCGCCTGGCAATTTTTCGATCCTTTAGAACTCACGAAATCGATTGCTTTGATAAGACACGCAATTTATGTTTAATTAATGTTTAAATTATTAATTAATTTATTATTAATTTATTATTAAATTATTAATCAATTATTCAATTAATGTTGAAATTTTCGCACAGAATCTTCTCACAATTCAGAACATTGAATATTAGTTCGTGTTGCCAGAAGCAGTAGGATTAATTTCCATTAATATCACTAATTTGTATATTGATAAGGAATAAACATACAAGTAGTCCCACATATTGTAATAAATTTAAGTACCGTGTTTTATTAATGACGTTCTATATAGAACCTAGAATAAGACTTAAATATACATATTTTTAGGGGCACTAAAACAACTTTTATTTTTTTCTACGATGGTCAAGTGGAATCAGGAATGGAATCTATGACTCGATCAGGATCTCGCTGACCATAAAACTCGCGACTATTCGAATGCAGAGCAAGTTCAATCTGTTATTGCTTCTATTGTTACTAACGCATACATGGATATAGCTGTATTTTTTAATAGTATTAACCCCTTATAGGTTCATTTTATCTCTGAAATATGCATAAAAAAGGACAATTTTTATGCTTATTTTTAAACATGCATTCCTTTTTAAACATAATAGTACCATAAGCATACAAAATTTCTTAAGAATTAATGTACAAAAAATCTATTTAAATAAATGAGTAATTTACCTGTAAAGTTGGCTTTCTGAATGGCTGAAATAGTTAGACTTTGTAAATTCAAATTAACTATAAATATAAACCTTAAAATACCCAGATTTCATCTTGAATTATAAATTTTATTTACATCTTTTGCATTTACATAAATGATTATAAAATTATTAGTCAAAATTTGATCGTGTAGGATAAATTGAAAACATCGTGTTGAATATAACCGAACATCCCAATCTGGACAGTAGAATCTTGTTTCTCTTTTTACTTTCTTCCCTTTACTATCTCTCTTTGAGTAGCAAATAATACACTGTCGTGTTAGATTAGTTTTCTTCTATGTGGAGGAATGTAAACAAAGTATCTTTCAGACAAGCGTGAAGGGGTTTCTCGGCAGAAGGACATCTTTTTGCAGAAAATTCCTTCGAATGGTACTTTACATTATTCAAAACCACAAAAAGCACGTGTGAAACAATTCGAGTAAGACCAATGGCACAGTGTAAATTTTCACAGCGCCCGAGCTACGCTAGGGATGTACCAGGATGGTACGTTTCGCCTGCCCGAGCTCAGCTCGAGAACAACCGGGAAGTGGTTGAAAACACACAAAGAGAAGTATTACTTTTTTAAAAAAGAAAAATAAATAAAAAGATAAATGTTTTTTACACACACAAAAAAGGAAAAAAAATTAAAAAAACAATTTTATTTCAATGATAATTTTCTCATTATTAGTTATTCTATCTGTAACCTCAATATTCTTGCCTAGTAGCAAATATACAGAATTCGAAATCACATTTTTTAATCTTTTAAATTTGTCTACATGATGTTCAACAAATATTCTTAAAACATATGCTGGAATATACCAATAGTTATAAGATAAAGCTAAAATATATATAACGATACATTTTATCAAAAAACAATATATTTGATTATAAGCTGAAGACTGTTATGTGTGTCAACTCTCAATGTGTTTTAATGTTTGATTAGGAACTGATGTTTATATATTCAATGCGTTTCAGTATTTGCATTATTTCTGCTGGGAAATGTATGTAATTATCACGTCATTCTGTTTGAATTTATTTTATCTGTGAACTTATTAGTATTTATTTTATCAGTTTACTTGAAAAGAGCAGTATTCAAATATCGGACAACATACATTTCTGTCTGCTCTGGCTATACAATTCAAGTATATGGCAACGATTTTATACTGCATTCGATAGATATGTAATTCGAATCTCAGATTGAAGATAGATAGATTGAAATTCATTTTTTTTTTTGTATTTTTTAAGCTTGATATCGTGAATGCTGCTCTATTTGAGGCTATTCATGTTTCAATTGCTCAACTATTTCAGTGTGTTGTATTTGTTTAATAGTGTTTTATGCAATATTAGTATAATTCACTTAAACATTGACATTTGTGTTTGAAATCATTTGTTTACAGGTTCTCCTCTTATATTCCTTAGATTAAAATTATATTTTAATTACGTGCAGTCTTTTAATTCGATCAGTGTTAAAGTTTTCCTACAAAATATTTAAAGATTCAATTCCTATAATTACAAAAATTTATGTTCACAAAAAAATAAGTCACTTCCTACTTAGGTCCATAAGGAAAAATTATATTTTAGTTACTTTTTATTAAAAAGTAACAATTAATATAAAATATGTATATACATATGACAGAATAACAATATTAAGTGGCAAAATAGAAAGCGATTTTCCTTGCAATTTTTCATTTTTCTTTCTATGTAGGATGTGTGTATGTGTTGAACTATTATTTTTATTTGTTACTATTTATTTATTAATTAAAGTTAATTATTCCAATAAAATAGTACAGTAATAAATTCTTGTTTAAAAAAAACTAAAAAACACGCTTTTATGGTTAATCGAACTAAAAAGTAAAAAAATAATTCTTAATATAAGAATAAAACGATTTACAAGAAAATTAATGCCATTGGGGGGTAAAAGCGTGGGGTGTGCTTTGTACTAAATTTTTACAATAACTCAGCTTTTTGGAATAGAACTAGTAAGAAATTGTAAATATTTATATAGAGCACCCCACGCTTGTATCCCCCAATGACATTAATTTTCTCGTAAATCGTTTTATTCTTATATTAAGAATTATTTTTTTACTTTTAGTTCGACTAAAAAAACACACCATAAAACCGTATTTTTATAGTTTACACACACACACACACACACACACACACACACACACACACACACACACACACACACACACACACACACACATACACACACACACACACACACACACACACACACACACACACACACACACACACACACACACACACACACACACACACATATATATATATATAAACTATAATTTATTTTTCATTTTTTAGTTCAATCTACAGTAAAACCATGTTTTTTTAGTTTTGTAAAGAATCATTTAGTCATACACTTTTTAAAAATTTTTGGCCCACGACCGAAAACGTTTGCCTATCCCTAAGTTCAAACAATTTTTTTTCACATGCACGAGCCCTTCTTTTATTTCCATTTTCAGAAAGCCTCGACAATTGATTATATTGTGATAAGAAATTGCTGACGCAAAAAACATTTCCACTTTTAGGGTTACTCTTAATCTCTTAGTCACCAAATCTGGAAATGGTACATAGAATTAGTCGCCAAATTTGGAGATCGTTATTCCTGATTATCCTGTTCAGGACAATGGAACCATCTTATAAAATTATTGTAATGTCATCGGTCCTTGACAAGGGTGCAAAATTTCGAATTAATCTGACCTTTTAAAGTGGGTAAAAATCGAGTTCAAAGATTCCTTTACATACAAGTGAAACTTATAAAAGCGTGTTAAAAAGAAATCATATTCTCAGAAGTTAGGCCCTTCCAGGTGGGATTCTAAGCCCACAACTTTTGGATTAGAAGTGCAACGCGCAGACCATGACACTACAGGGACTCAATGAGCGAATTTCCTTTTTATATATCATGTTGGACTATGTTTGTTTGTTACTATTTATTCATTAATTAAATAGAATTAATGTATTAATAGTTGAAAATACTGTATTAACATCAAGTGTCATCCATTACAAGTTTGAAAAAATGTATCTGAACTTGAATGGTTGAATAGAAAGAATTTTACTAACGATTGAAAAACAAGATATATATATATATATATATATATATAGTATATATATACATATATGTATGTAATAATTCCCCCTAGCATCCTTTTTATTAACTCTTTTTAATATCATTGAAATAATCTTTTAATTATTTGGTTCGAAACTAACACCCTGATCTTAATCGTAATCGACTAATATTATTACATCATAAATCTCTTTCCCGCGCATTCTAGCCAATCAGATCTAAGATTACGTAATCATCACGTGCTTGCACTGTTGGTATAAAACCAAACTTCTTGTGTAATCCCGCTCTCTTCCTCTTTGCCGTCATCACTTAAGATTGTAAATAGCTGCTCTTTGTGTCTTTGTGTGGTGTCCTCCAAAATGTTGCTGCTGCTTGTCTCCTGTCCACTTTGCTTTATAATCGTCGCAAGTTTGTGTGTCTCGCAACGTAAAAATGTACAGCAATTTTTTCCTAAGCTTTTGATATAGGTGTGCGTCACAATAAAGAAGATCTATGTTCACTGAAGATGCATTAATAAAACTTTGCGAACACTCGACAAAAATATATACCACTCGGCCAATACTTTATATATAAATATATAAAGGGTGTTTTTTTAGAGGTATAGAACTTTAAATTGAAATAAAACAACGATGTATTATTCGATTGACATGAATTTTTTTTATTCGAAAGATAATCTTGTGGCATTACATTTTAAATATGATTTCTGGCATATGACTGCCACGGCTGACTCGGATGTAGTCCAATCTGGACGTCCAATTTTCGATGACTTTTTCCAACATTTTTGGCCGTATATCCGCAATAACACGGCGAATGTTGTCTTCCAAATGGTCAAGCGTTTGTGGCTTATCCGCATAGACCAATGACTTTACATAGCCCCACAGAAAATAGTCTAGCGGTGTTAAATCACAAGATCTTGGAGGCCAATTCACAGGTTCAAAACGTGAAATTAGGCGGTCACCAAACGTGTCTTTCAATAAATCGATTGTGGCACGAGCTGTGTGACATGTTGCGCCATCTTGTTGGAACCACAGCTCCTGGACATCATGATTGTTCAATTCAGGAATGAAAAAGTTAGTAATCAGGGCTCTATACCGATCACCATTGACTGTAACGTTGTGGCCGTCATCGTTTTTGAAGAAGTACGGACCAATGATTCCACCAGCCCATAAAGCGCACCAAACAGTCAGTTTTTCTGGATGTAACGGTGTTTCGACATACACTTGTGGATTAGCTTCACTCCAAATGCGGCAGTTTTGTTTGCTGACGTAGCCATTCAACCAGAAGTGCGCTTCATCGCTAAACAAAATTCGCTTATGAAAATCGGGAACAATAGCAATCTCGTTTTGGGCCCATTCGACGAATCTACGCCTTGCTTGAAGATCGTTTTGATGAATTTCCAAACCAAACTAAGAATAAATCACTTGACAGCTGTTCAATCGGTCGCCATCTTGGAAAGTAATGCCAACTTAAACTTCTATACCTGGAAAAAAAAACTCTTTACTAGAGGACCCGACAGACGTTGTCCTGTACACAGATCTTAAATTCAAAAATTCCAAATTTTTATGAATAAGCTTTAACAATCTGGACCATTTTGAGTAAAATTTACATTAAAAAGTTATTACAATGTCTAATGTCATTATATGTACGGTTATCGCAATTCAATCAATCGATAGCGTGTGAGTATGTGTATACTATGAGCGAAGTTAAATGTAAAAGCTGTGTGAATAAAAACTTAAACTTGTTTGAATTAAAGGTGAAAAAGTTGAGACTAAAACTATTTTATAACAGGTATATTTACTAAATTGTACATAAAATGTATAGTTTTTTTGGAACACTTCAAAACTCTTCAAACACTAATTACATCTGAATGTAATAATTTAATCAACACACGATTCATTTGAACAAAATAATAACACGAAGTGACAAAATATTTTCCTGAAATGATCACAGCACCAACTGTCGGGACCAACTTGAATTATAATAAAAGATTTTTGAATATTCAATACTGCGATCTTAGCGCAGTCTGCCGGATCCAATGTAAAACATTCCAAGATCAACAATTTATAAATAAAAAAATTAATTAAATAAACATTTCTAAACCGAATTATAAATCTAACCCATTCTCGAGTCCACTGGAACAGATAAAAACTTTCATCAAAATCGGTCCAGTCGTTTAGGAGAAGTTCAGTTACATACACACGCAGAGAAGAATTACATATATAAAGATTATTTGAAAAGATATTAATTAAAAACGCTAAAACGCGTGAATCGTCTGCATTTTCGTAACAATAAAGACCGGATTTGGCCAGTTTGGGGGAAAATCAATTTTCGACGCCAACTTACGTCTTTTTCAATTCCTACTATTAGCTCACGATCTCTATACATATATTATTTGTTTGTTTGTTTATTTATTTATTTATCTTGGTGAAATTTTCAATCGTTAATAAAATACAATTTAAAGTGCTCAATTGAGCTGAAATGTAATGCACATGATTATTTTGGATGACAATACAATAATTTAATTATAATTAATAAAAATTAATTGATTATAACTAATTATTTAAAAAATTACAACTACAGCCACGTTGGCGACTTAGCGACTCTTTTGGCAACTTATGTCAAAATTTGAAAAAGTTTTTTTCTCACGTGTTAAATAAAGCATTCAGTTGAAAGAAATTTTATATACGCGATTGTTTTGGATGACAATACGATACTTTAATGATAATTAATAAAAACTAATTACCACTTAATGTTGTGATTCTGTCCTATGTATATACATATTATATTAGTTGCAACTATTTAATAAAAAGTAGCTAAAATAAATTTTTTCTTGGTTGATTTAAGTAGGAATTGATTAACATTTTTTTTTATATTACTTGTTTATAACAATAGCGTTTTTACAACAATGCAGGTGAATGTTGAGTTGTATTTTTTGAATGTTTTTAATTAATATCTTTTTAACTAATTGCGATATTGGACCTAATTGTGAATCTAAACCATTCTCGAATTTACTTGAACCTACACAAAAAATTTCATGGAAATCGGTCCAGCCGTTTAGGAGGAGTTTAGTGACAAACACACGCACAGAAGATTTTTATATATAGATATATATATATTTAAATATATAAAAACAATCACAATTATCAATTGAAAAATTGAAATATATGAATCCTATAATACCAAAACACTTCAGAATATCAATGGCGAATATAAAAGATAATATTCCATCGTTTTCAAACAAAATTAAAAAATTAAAAAATAAAATAAAAATTTATAAAATATCCAAGTGCAATCTCGGACTTAGGACCGATAAGTGGGGTTAAACTAGTTTGATGGCGCTAACCTTCCCCCTATTGCAACTTGGTAAGTTAATTAGAAAATATCCAAATTTCAAAAAAAAAAATTTAAAAATTAAAAATTAAAAAGTTAAAATTTAACCATTATACTTTAAATTAAAAAGTTAAAATTAAATCATTATACTTGAAAAATAAAACTATTCGCCATCGCATTCTGAAAGATATTACAATATTAAAATTTAAAAACAAAATTTAGTGCATAATATAAGTGAACCATCAAACGCCCAAGATGATGCACCCATCTTTAAAATAGTTGTATAGGTAGAAAAAATAAATATTTGAGATCCGAAAGTTCAAATCAAAAAATATTTGAGATCCGAAAGTTCAAATTAAAAAATATCTAAAATCAAAAAGTTCAAACAAAAAATCCGAAAGTTCAAACTAAAAAATCCGAAAGTTCAAGCTAAAAATCTGAAAGTTCAAGCTAAAAAATCTGATATAGTTCAATCTAAAAAATCTGAAAGATCAAGCCTAAAAATCTGAAAGATCAAGCCTAAAAATCTGAAAGTTCAAGCTAAAAAATCTGAAAGTTCAAGTTAAAAAATCTGAAAGTTCAAACTAAAAAATCCGAAAGTTCAAACTAAAAATTTCTAAAAACCGAATGTTCACATTAAAAACACAATATATTCACAAATGAATAGAGTAAATCATTAAAAACTCACCAAAGAGTATCCCATCAAGAATACTATCCATTTCTTATAGCATTTTATATTTTGCTATAACATCTAACCAATGCCATGTCAATCCAAACGATTCTTGATCCAACACAAGAGATTGACCACTTGGCATTAGATGCAAACCAGACCACATGTAAAAAACTTGCTTGATTGATTGGTCATAAATGTGTGATTGGACATAAATGTTTAATTGGCAATAAATAATTTTAAAGTGTATATATAGTCGTGTAAATATTTTTTTAAGTGTGTGTGTATTAAAATGTATCCTGTGTGTGGAATGAACAAATTCTTCACAGCTGGACCACTAACAAGCTGACTTTGTGGACCTAATGTTGTGTGGTGGATTTGTGCATTTATGAGTTTAAAAATATTTTTTTAAGAAATATTTCTGATCTATATATTTTCTCAGGAAGTTGATGGGATAATCATTTTATATGCAACATAATATAAATTTCTGGATATTTTTGAATTTATCAATATTGTGCGTAGTTAAATTATTATTTCTCATCAGAAAATTTAAAATTATATTTCTAAATACTGATATATGTAGACAACTATTGAAGTTTGGTATCTTTATGACACTGAATTTAAATGCTTACCTTTTATCATATATATTGCTATATAATTTGTTGTCAATAATAGTTAAATCCAAATCTAAAAATTCAACTTTGTTTGAGTTAAAATTCGTCTGTATTAATTTTAGGTATTCCGGATAAAAATTAATGTTAGGTTTAAATTCCCTATCATGACCTATAATAAGAATTAAGTCATCTATGTATCTTAATAAGAGGCAAGAGGGTTCCTTTCTTCGAATTGATTCATAATGGTGTAAATACAGGTTAGCGAGACTATTACTGGCTTGGCCACCCTGAGGCAATCCTCTGATTTGTTTATAAAGTTTGTTCTCAAAAATAATGAAGTTCTCCTGTATTACAAAACGAATAACTTTGACTATATATATATATATATATATATATATATATATATATATATATATATAGTCAAAATTCTCTACTAAAGAGAGATGAATATTCAATAAGCAAAAATGAAAAAAATTGAACTTGCAAGATAACCAGACATTGAACGATATATGAGAAAGTAATAATATAACAGAATTTAAAATATAAAAAAAATGGATGCTACAGTGTTATAAACATTGCTGACTTGGGGCAGCTCTTATATATAAAATAATTTAAAATAAAAATGGAGTTGAACATGTTTTGTGGCCAGCCAACCTTCTCCATTTATGTTAATAATACTGAGCAAAAGCCTTTTGAAAATAATGGATAGAATATTTAAATCCATTACAAGGAGATAAAGGTAACTTACCTAAAAATTGAATTCAAAAATGCATAGCCAGCGCTAAATCTGAGTACAATAAACAAGTTATTGCCAGATTCTAGACCCAAATGCAAATTCAAAGCATGAGAATGGCTGAATTGTAGCACTTAGCAAGAGTATGGAAGGAATAGAAATAAAAAAAATTAAAAAGAGAGTTTATATTTTAATATATATACATACATATATATATATAGTATAATAAAATAAAATAAGATACCAAGTGAAAAAAAACTGTTTAACCTACAAGGCCAAAGAAGAAAGAAATTGGAGTTCAAGAGACATAACAAATGAATATACAAAAACAGTCTTTGGACTAAAATGGAGACTTATTATGATTTCTAAAGCTGTCGCTGAATTAGGTTAATGATTTAGGGTTAAGTCGCTTTATGGTACCAATCTTCCTGTACAGCAGAAATTTCAACATAAAAAAACAGAGCCATGTTAAAAAGTTAAGACTATATATATGAAAAAAATTTATACAATATATCAAAACAAGAAATATTAGATAATGCATATAACAAGTATTAAAGTAATAAAAATATAAAAGCAAAACATGAAGATCGAATTTATAGAAAATTACAAGAAATGAACTACAAGAAAGAACCTAGAAAGTCAAAAAGCAATTTCGAACTTAGGACCTAATAAGTGGGGTTAAACTTGTTTGAAGGCGCCAACGTTCCCCCTTTGTAACTCTATATGAAAAACCAAATAAAAGAAAAAAAAATTCAGAGTATATAAAAACTCACAGAAAGTATGAGAAAACCACAGAGACTACTATTCTGCAACAAATTCTCCTAAAATCTTAAAGCAGAAAATTCCTAAGCAAATTCCTAAAAAAATTACTAAAGAATTACATAAGAATAGGATTTTTCAAAAAAGAATTTTACAAAACTTCTTCTCACAGAGCTTTTTTCAAGAGAGCCAAGAGTCTTAAAATTAACGGAAAGCTATTATTCACTGAGTTAAAAAACCAGATTATACATAAACGCATCAATAAACCATCCAGCAAACATAGATGCCAAGCGAGATGACAATCAAATTTGGTAGGCTTGAAATTGGTTGGTTGTCAAAAATGTAGAAATTTGCTAGGCTCTAATTTGGTTGGATGTCAAAAATGTAGAAATTTTTAAATGTGTAAAATGTTCAAGATGTGTGTGGAAAAAATGTAAACTGTGAGAAGAGTGTTATAATACAATCTTCACAGCAAGACAACTAACATGCTGACTTTGAAATCCTATTGTTGTGTGGTGGTTTTGGATTCAGAAGTAGCAAGACGATTAATGTATTAGTGATGAATATAAGTTCTTAAGAAGTTAAAAAGATAGTCTTGATCTAAACAGCATTGAAAATTTTTTTGATGTTATTGAATTTATCTATTTTGTGGGTAGTTAAGCTCTCATTTCTAAATAAAGAATTCTAAATAATATTTCTATAAATTGATGAATGCAAATTACTATTCCATACATGAATTTTAATTACATGGAATTAAAAAGAATCTTTTTTGTCAAAAATGTTACTGAATACATTATTGTTAACACAAGATGCAAGTCTAAATCCAAGATTTCAACCATATTAGAGTTAAAGTTAGTTTTAAGGAAGTTGAGATAGTCAGGGTAGAACGTAATATTTGGCTTGTATTCACTATTTTTACCAAAAACTATTAAATCATTTATATAATGATAAAGCAAGTTAGATTCATTAACAATGTAATCAATTTCAAAAAATATATATATATATATATAGGTTAGTTAAACAATTACATACAGGAGGTAATCCTCTGATCTGTTTATAAAGATTCTGATCAAATGCAATGAAATTTTCTTGTAATACAAGGTTAGCAAAAATATCAATTTTTTCTTTTTTCATTGATTTATATAACTCATATTTATCATAAATTAACTGTAGAACCCTAATCATATCATCAATATCGATGGAATTAAAAAGGTCCTCAAAGTCGTGCATGGAAAAAATTAACATATCCTTAGTGACTCTTGCAATCTCCAAGCTATTTCTAATTATTGCTGTGTGTTGTAAGTTATCAATGATATTTTGAAGAAGAGATTGTAAAATCTTCCCAGACTTCGTGATATATATATATATAGAGAGAGAGAGAGAGTGAACTAATTGTAAAAATTGAAAAATACCTCCTCCTAATTAAAAAAACATCCTTTCCAGAATACTTTATGTACTTAAAAACTATGTTCATTTCTAGAAAAGCAGCCAACTGGTGATTTTGTGGATTGGTATAAACCAGTGTTTCTCAAACTGTGGGGCGCGCCCCCCTGGGGGGGCGTGATAAACCTACAAGGGGGGCGCGAGCATATCGAAAATAAAAGATTTAAAAAAATTTATTTACTAGAATGAAGTACAACAAAATACTTTCTGACATAATAAAAAATATACACACATTTACACGGAAATAATATATATATATATATATTATCTGCGATTTTTCCTCATCAAAAATAAAAGCTTCTACTTCAAAACCTCATTTTTTAGCTATTTTTGATACTATAACCAAATAAAAAACGTTTTATTCGATTTGCTGTAATTCCATGATAAGAGATTTTTTTATTACGTTTTCTTTTCAAAGCGAAAATGTTACTCTTTCAGAGGAAAGACAAAACCCAGACCCATAATCAAAAAAATTTTTGGAAGATAAAAAGTTCATCACTGTTATATATTATTGCCATCAGCTGTAGGCAGCAGAATGTATTTGCTGCGGTTTGACCTTCGAGCTTACTGGTACGGTTAGTTACGTCCCTGCTCTTATGTACTGGTTTTTTCATTTAGGGAAGTTTGAAGGATGACTAAGTCAAGCATAATGAAAAACGTTTTACATCATTTTTTTAGAACATCCATATTGTAATAAATACACTTTTAATCTGGGAGCGGTCACGCCGAGCATAGAGTGCAAAAATCGGTAATTCTGGCAAAACAGTTTAATTGTTACCAATGGCCCTGACTCTATCCTCCTGTTTGACAATCCTAATGTGAACTAAAATATATTTGTCACATATCTCCCTCTTTTTTGGGAGTGACAAACGTTTTTTTACAATCTTGAGGTACTTGTTTTGACTGAGTTCCCGGTGTGATAACTCTTTTTCCGAAATATTTTCTATGTCCTTGAAAGTAGGCGAGTATATATTCTCTTAATTAAATTATTCACTGGAATTACGATTTTTAATGTGTACTATAAAAATAATTATAAAAAAAAAGGATTGGGTGATTCAATAACCCCGCTCGACCATTAGTATCGAGTGCGCGCCTGCTCCAGGGTTAAAACGTGTTGAAGTCTTTTCGCTTTAAATATTAAAAATAATACAATTATTTTTCATCAGAATTTTTTTTATTGTTCATTATTCAACATCACAATTCTAAATGCTAATTCTTTGAGGCTTAAAATTACAGTTCGCTTAAAACTAATTATAATTTGAGCAATCATTTTATAAAATCATTTTACATTTTTGTTAACATTGTCGCACACTTGGCTTTTCTCTCCTTACAATTAAGCGATTATATCAATAATGTTTTTTCTTATAAATGAACTCGTGCAAAGAGCGGGTACTTCAGCCTGTATACTTTTAATGTATCAGTGCTACACAGAGTATTTTATAATTAATTAATTAATACTAAATTAAGAACAAGTTTAAAAAGTATTAGCGACTTTGACGGGCTTGTGTTACAGAGAAAAGTTTTTCAAAGGAATGCTTATATGATTAGAAATTGACCCTCTGAGTTATTTTCTACATTTAGCTGATATCTATATTTTGTCTTCTAAGCAACCACCGCATTTTGCAATATGTTCCAATTTAAAAATTAGAGAAAGGAAAAATAACATAATAATTATCCTATTACTTAATTTTTTTTTTTGCTTAAAAGTAACATATACAAAATTTAATATTTATGTCATGAATTTGTACGGTTTATAATAAAGATTATTGCTTTAGCGTCAAATTGCATTATTATTGCATTCAGTACATTATTAATGTATAAGGGGGGCTCGATAAAAATTGTGATTGAAAAGGGGGCACCAGTATTGAAAGTTTGAGAAGCACTGGTATAAACTATTCATTTCTCTTTACTACCGGTAGATGTTACATTGTATCTTAATAATCAGAAGAAACATTTTAGGCAAAAAATGTTATAAGAAAAAATATATATATATGGCTAACAAATATTTAATTCCAACGTACTACTCAAGCTTGTTCACAATATACCTACAATATGCTGATATACTAAATGTTAAAACCAGAAAAAAAAATTCAGGTAATCAAAACGTCCTTCTTACAAGTAACGCATGTAGTTTGGTAAGACGGTATTCTTTCTTAATCTGTATATATAAAAGAAGTGTAATATAAGTGTTTGTTACTATAAGTATTATATTGACATTTCTGTAATACAGATGTTTAAATTATGATCATTTCATAGGCATTCTAAACACAATTTTGTTTTGAAATGTTTTTATTCTGTACATTTTATTACACACCTTTTTACAAGATCACATTAAGAAAAATGCAAAACTACAGATTAAATGAATGAAAAAAATGATGAAAACACACTGAATAGTGACTTCATATATCATGCACTTTAAACACAAAAAAGAACACTACTTTAGCAAAATAAGTGAACCTTTAAAATCAAAAAATCATATATTCAATTTAAAAAAGAGATTCTTTTTCAGTATATACAATTTCGGAAGATGTGATCTCTTATAAAATATTTTAATATTTTCAATGCTATATTTCAATTTCCCTTCTCTTGCTTGTGGCTTTTAGAAATATTCTGTACCAAAAGCGAACTTTTTTTCTTTGTATAAAAGTTTACTTTAAACCGTTAATGTTTTTAATTTATAAACATTTATATTTAACACTTGCAGAAGCAATTTTGATGATATATATTCCAAATACTTTCTTTTGGTACATGGTCAATAGCTTTTAATGTGGATTAGTAGCGTGTTTGTTGGGAATGTGCAATATATATTTTAAAAATAAATTGTCAGAGAGATTAGAGTTTTAAAAAAATGATTAAAATCTTTAAATTTAAAGAAATGTATCAAAGAAATCTTTGTATTTAACAAATTTTTTGTGTATTTATTATTCCAAATCACCTTTTGAAAAGTCTCTTATTTAAAATCCCAAAAAGAAATGTTATGCCTTAACGCTTTTATATTGTTATAAACTTAAATTTTGCATTTTCAATTGTATGTATGTTTGTATAAAAACAAAAATAATTAGGCAATAACCCAAAAGTAGATTTTTTTTATCTCGTGTATTCAAAGGTTATTGGGCCTTCCGGTCTAAAATTGCTTCAATATAGTTTAAGTTACATATGTTATTGAACATCACACTAAACAGCATCATTTCAAAACTGTATGTACCACCACACAAAAAAAAGCATCCAATGTTTTTTGTATATACAGCGCAAATATGACCTTACATCTTCAAGTGCTATATCTTTAATATAGATGTTTAAAAAGTGGATGTGCGAGATATAAAATATTAAAAACCATCCACTACTTCAATCTAACGGGCAATCCGTTAATGGAGATCATCATTGCAAAAGTAACGAAATGTTTTGCTTTTATATAAAATTTCGAGTCATTATTGTATAAATATAGTGATAAAATATTAATGACCCTATCAGACGCTTTGAAGAAGGCACATGATTCACATACAAATGATGAAGATGAGAGATGTAAGATGGTATCTAGATGAGAGAAAAGATAGGGATGGTGACGTTGTTGAGTTGTTGACGAAGGACATGCGTCACTTGCGCTTCGGCCACTGGAATGACCGCCTTCGGATCCTCGTTTATCTGGTGGGTCAGCAACATGGACAGAGCAGAGGTCAAGTTGCCCAAGCCTCTTAGTCGAACCGTGACGCGACCCAGTTTCCAGATTTTGAGCCTACAAACAGAAAAAGAGTTAAAATTATTGGGAAAATTTCAGGGATATAATCAAACACGATAAGAAAAAAATGAACAACAAACGATTATAATGGTTAAAAATTTGAAGAAATTAATTAGTTTCTCTCACTATATATATAAATCATAATATCAAGTTGAGCTTCTAAATGAACGTTTTTGAAATTGGATGAATTGTTAGGTTCGATCCCTTTAAGCAAGAATAAGAATAAAATTCAAATTTACTAGTTACTTTCACAGTTTTAATGATCAGAACGTTCAAAATAGTGAGGGCTATAAGCTTAATTCTTCATCTGCCAAATCGTTACAAATATACTGAACTGTACTCAGTGGTGCAACAGCCCATGACGGCCAATGTCTACTGTGCCTATATCAGTTTTCGTGCCTATTTCGTGGGGGTGCATGCGTAGATGTTTCGGTCTAATAGTCAGTTTGATGCAAAAACCCCAGGTTCAGTTTCCAAGCAAACTTGATACTAATTTATCGACCAACTGAAGAAATGATAGGCAGAAGTCGACCTTTGAACCTCGGACCTGTACCATGGAAGCGCGATTCACTACCACTCAAACATTGGGTTTCACAAATATACAAAAAGAATAAATAAATACACAGCAGAAAGCAATCCAATATGAATGCGGTAAGTATTTTTTATATTGAGATAGAATAGAGGCTAATGTTAATATATTATGTTTCATCATTTATCCAATTAAAATATTTATTTATGCAAATTTTTTTTTCAATTTTTAAAATTTTTATTCATTACGTATTACCCACTGGAATAATTTAAATTATTTATGAATTTTTTTACTGGTTACTACTTTTATCAAAATTTCAATAGATAACTCAGTAATAATTTTTATTATACAAACAACACTGTGTAGGATGTCACTGGGCGCTTCTTAAGATAATGAAAATTTTTGATTGCTCCAAATTGACTTAAATAACTAAGCAAAAGGGATTATAAGCTATATTTTGAGGGCTTTTTTTTGTACAATTCTGTGGTATAATATTTAATTCAATCCATGAATTTTATGAATTACAAAAA
>BMAU01014835.1:0-13332 GCA_019973935.1 Trichonephila clavipes
AAGGAAATTAATTTGGGGTCGAGACTTGGTGTAATAGTAGTCAGTGGCGTAACGGAAAATAATTGGCCCCCCCGCAAGGTCAGATCTTGGGCCCCAAGCCGGATATATATATACAAAGAATTGCAAAACCATAACATAATGTACCTTTACACATCACGTAAAAAAATATTTAAATATTAAACTTATAACTGAATATAAAATCAACCTGTGTCTGAGTAGACAAAGTAAATAACGTTTAACATTAGAGAGTACTTATAGTATTTAAAAAATGGAAAATCTAACAACAGTCCACTGATAACCTGGTAACTTAAATAAAAACGATACACTAAGAAAAACACAAACACTGTAAAATAATATTTACAATAAAAGATCCTTATGATAGTTATATCCTTATGACCCTTATTATTGCCATAACTTCACGAAAAATCATCTGAGAGACATGAAATTCAGAAATGAGGGAGAGTATTATGTACGTAAAGGATGACGAAAGCATCGGCGCTGAAAAAGGAATACAATGCATACGGTAGGGAATCAAACAAAAACAAGTTTATTGAACACATAATATCGTGACCCATGATGGTCTATCCAACAGGAAGAACAACAAGCAGATGTTCCTTAATATGGTATATACCCTCCCCTCACTGCAATGGTTACTTCGCACCGTCTCCGCATACTCAGAACCAGCTGGTGCCACATTTCTTGCGATAGGAGTGCCCATTCTTCAATCAGCATCTGTTTGAGTTGTTGGGTGTTCTCCGGATGATGTAAGCGTGCTGCAATACGTCTCCCCAAAGCATCCCACACATGTTCGATGGGATTTAAATCTGGGGAGTACGCTGGCCAATCCATTCGAGTGATATCTTCACTTTCCAGAAGCTCCTCAATAGCAAGAGTCCGATATGGCCGTGCATTGTCATCCATAAAAATGAAGTCTGGGCCAATGGCACCTCGGAACAGACGCACATGGGGAAGAAGTACCTCCTCACAGTAGCGATCAACGTTTACAGACCCTCTATCGAAATTGTGGAGCTCAGTTCGCCCGTTCAGCATAATGCCTCCCCAGACAAGAACTTCAGGACCACCGTAATAGTGTCTTTCCTTGATGTTACTGGTATAAAACCGTGTCCCGATCTCTTTCCAAATCAAAACGCGTTGAGAATCGCTTCTGGTACTGAACCGACTCTCATCCGTAAAGAGAACACGACTCCATTGACAGTTGTCCAGTTTTTGTGCTCTCTGCACCACTGTAAACGGTGGCGTCGGTGGTCAACTTTCAACGGGAGAAAGCATTCAGGACGGTGGGCGAATATGCCCTCTTTGTGAAGGCGTCTGGCCACAGTAAACCGCGACACTTGTCGCCCCGTTGCTATAGAGAGTTTCTAAGCAATGACGCTTGCTGACTGCCGTCGGCCTCTTTTCGCCCGCAGGATGATATATCGGTCATCCCTTGCAGTTGTCGTCCTCGGGCGGCCATCACCAACCTTTCTAACAGCTGTACCTGTGGTTTGGAACGCTTTCCAAGTGCGCGAAACGACACTTTTGTTGATTCCGAACTCTGTAGCTACACAGGTGACGGTACGCCCCTCCTCCAGCTTTCCGATCATTCTTCCACGTGTGAAGTCGTCCAGGTGATTTCTTCTAGCCATATTTCCTGAACTGACTCACTGGCACTTGCAGCAAATATGTTGAATTGCGTCTGCGTCCTTCATTTTATTTTACTGTTGAACAGCATGCACCGACATCACGCGTTTTGCGTACGCTCACGTCGCTTCTGACGTTTCGTTCCTGATATTTGCATACGCATGACATTTCTACTGACTTACGTGTTCACTGTATTGATCTCCAGACCTCCTTTTCTGCAATTTCATGGTTATCTGTTTAAATTTTACATTGTTGCTTAGGTTTATCACACCACTGTATATATACACACTTCCTTAGATAGTTATATCTTAAAATAATATTTAAAGTAGAACAAAATATATTTTAGGTGCTTTATATAAAGACAAAAATATATACACTCAGGAACAATGAAAATAGCGACCCAAGAAAAAAAATCGAATTGAAATGAAATTTAATACACATAATGACACACATGAGATATTCACTTGATCTCAAAAACAAGACAATTAAACGAATACAGGGTGTGCAACGACACAAATACTGGGCAACTTCAATAGCGCGTTGGACCACCTCCTGCTGCAATACATGCCACCACACGGTCCGGCATTGAGTTGATTAGACACCTTATGTTGTCCCGAGGCAGATGGGCCCACAAATCGTGAACAGCCAACTCTAAATCATGCACAGAGTGACGGCATCTGCCGTCTTAGCTGATCCCACACGTGCTCTACAGGGGACAAATAGGAGGAGCGGGCCGGCCATGGAAGAGTCTGAAAATGACGTAGGAAGTCTTGAGCAACTCTTGCTGTATGCGGACGAGCATTATCTTGCTGGAAAATTGTCTCTGGGAGACCATTTAGGAAAGGTCCTACACGGGAAGAATATCATCCACGTAACGTTGACCCGTTAAGGTACCACACACCACAATTTAAGTGGACCGGCTATCATAGGCTATGACCCCCCCAGACCATTGCACTAGCTGTGCGGGTAGTGTGATGTAGAACAGTGTGGGGGAATTGTACCGCTCTCCAGGGTACCTCCACACCCGAACACGGTTATCATCTATCCCCAAAACAAACAGGGATTCATCACTAAACACAACCTTTTGCCAATCTGTGACATTACTCATTGATCTGGCTTCGCACCACTGTAGACGCAAATGCCGATGTTCCGGTGTTAAAGGTAGTGCTCGGAAAGGGCGCTTCAGTAAGGTGTCTGGAAATTGTTTGTGGAACAATTGCTACGCCTACGTCTGCTCGTATCATTGAACGAGTTACTGGGGGGCCCACAAGTTCCTCGTGGTCTTCCTCGTCCCTGCAGACCCGGTTTTCCGCGCGTGGGAACCTTCTCGTGTCCACTTCTCCCAAGAATTTCTAACGGCACACTCCGAACGATCCGCCTGACCAGCAATACGGCGCGTCGACCACCCTGCAATTTTCATCCCGATGATCAGGCCACTCTCAAACTCGCTTAACTGTGAGAAATGTTTTCTAGCACGTTTACCTGGCATGTTTCGTTTACGAAAGACTTCCTACAAATCTTCGAATTTGCGCTGGCTTATATAGCATCCTCTTCCTGATTGTAGTGTCACCTCTTCGTGTATGAACATGCGTATTGACACAAAACTTGGATCATTTGCATATCACATTACGCTTTACTTATTTGCAAAGTTTCGCGATTGTACTTAGCTTCCATCTTGGGTCGCTATTTTCAATGTTCCTGAGTGAATATTGTATTTGTTTGAAAGTATTGTTACTCAATTGTATTAATTTGCGATTTAAATATCACCTACTGATGCAGTATTTTTAGTAACTAGGATTCGTGCTTACATTTTTTTAAACAAAATGTCGAAATCTTGATTTACAGAAGTTATCTGCAGTCGCATTTCACTATTTCTGCGTTGAATTAGTTTTTATATTTTGTTTTTGTAGCCCCTCTCGTTGAGAATTACTTTTTCACTGAATAACATTGTTCTGAATGGCATAAAAATAACTGTGTGAGAAATCTTGTGTATTTTGGCATGAATTTGCAACAAAAATATAGGAGCAGTTCTTGCTCAAAGATAGATTTCAACGTTGAATTTTTTTATTTGTCGATAAATTGTGTACCCTTTCCTTCATTATTGGTGTGTGTTTTTCATAAACGAAGAAAAGGAGCCTTTTACATTAGAAAACGATTTAGCTGTGCAAAACATTGTATTAATGAGTATAAAATTACTTTGTTAGAACCGGGATAGTAAATAATAGAATATTTGCTATCTGGTATGTGGTACATATAAAGAATAAAATATTTCATTACTTTTCTATTATATTATAATAAAAGTTTTTAAAATATTCAAAAATAAATTAACTACGTTTAAGTAGAATTTTTCGTTTTAATGACTGAGATGAGTTTTAGATACTTGTGGTTATGCAAATTTCATAGAGACCTTGAATCCCTTTTGCATATAAATTTATTTTTTTTTATATTTTTTATTGTGACTCGGGGAATCCCTGTGTATACCTCATGCAGGGCCGAACCGTGACCTTTGGGGGCCCTGGACTAACAATATCTGGGGACTCCTAAACAATTAAAATTTTTGCCATTTCCTTAAAAAAAAATTTGTGCGGGAAAATTTAATATATAGGAAACTTAAGGGTTTTTTTTCTTTTATACAATCTAAATACGTTAAAAACAATTACATAATTTACAAAAAAACTTTTCTACAATTTGGTGCGGCAAATTCCTTTATTTGCTCATCATATTTTAAGTCTTTGGTGAGATCTGTATTAAGAGAAAGAAGTGATAAAAAATTAAGCGTAGTATTTGTCATTGGTGTCCTATATTTGTTTTCTGTATAGGGCATTTTAGAGTACGCACGCTCCGCTTCACACAACTAGTAATAGGGAGTGTTAGAAAAATCTTTAAAATGATATACAAATTTGGAAAACTGTCAACAAGTTTGTTTTCAAAAATTAAATTGAAAATATCACTGCAAGTATAGTAGGACTCAAGCTCAGTTTTTTTTCTTGTTGGATAAATTCTGGTCTACGCCATCTGAATAGTAATCAATAGCACGTACATTTTCCAGGTCAATGTTCTTCTTACTTTGATCTTTCAAATCCATCAAAAATTTTAATTTCTTACTATATCCTGCATATATATATTTAGTTTCTTCTATTTAAATCAAGGATTAGCTTATCTAACGCAACAATAAGCGTGTCTCTTTTAAATTTTTCTGTCCCATACACAGCTTTTTCTGCGGATTTATTTGCAAATTTTGAAATAAGTCGTCATCGCTATATTCTTGACCACATCGCTGTATTCTATTCCTACTCAAGGACAACTTTTTAGCTGAGTCTTGATACTCCTTTAGTTTTTCATCTGACTCATATCGTGCACTGCTTATAAACGTTTTTAACGACATAATTAACTTATTCCCTTCAAAGATGTCCAAACCAGGAGTCTGTAATTTTTTGTTAATTAAATTAAATCTTTCTAAAATTTCTTCCCAAAATATAATTAAAATGGCAGTATCGAGTTTTGTAAAATTTTTTTATAAATTTACTGCCTCTTTTCGAAAATCAATTTTCATTTTGTCACTCTCTTTTAATGTCTTAAGAATATTCATGATATTACTGAAGGAGTTTAGAACTCGGCACCTTTTTTTTTTTCAATTCCGTAAGCACGCAACTTAACCACTACACTAAAAAGATCCCTTCAGTCTAGAGGCTGTTACTGGCTTATATATGTACCAAAGCCTCATTACCATAATTATGTTTTCGGCTTCAACAACATCGTAGTGACAAGACCATCTGGTCTGACATAAACTTTTTAAGGTAAATTTCAGTTTAATTTCACAATTTAGAAGTTCTCACCTATGGGTCGAAGCAGAAAAGAAAACATACGTGTTGCACTAAACCAAAGAAGTTCACGATTTCAGTTGCAACCTTAACTTATTCTGCACTAACCAGATTAAGAAAATGTGCAGCACATGGCGCATAATTAGTGAATTTATTTTTTTCTTTTAAAATAGTTTGCACACCATTATATCGACCGAACATATTAACAGCGTTGTCAAATTACTGTCCCCTACAATATTATCCCATTTGTTTCTAAAAATTCTTGTAGAGAATTAAGTAAGCATATAAGCCAGCGTGACTGCTAATCTTAATTAATGAGACTCGTCTTTCATACACTTTTCCCTGAAAACAATATCATAGTACAATAGCAAGTTGGTCATTATGGAACAAATCTGGTGTTCTATCTATCACAATTGAATAGTACTTTGTGGGTCATCGTTTTTTATTTGAGTTGTAATTGTTTTAATGATTTGCTTGCCCATGATCTCAATTATTTGCTCATACATTGTTTTTGATACGTACGATATTAATGATTTTGGTCGTAATTCTAGCTGTTCAATATGTTCACGAAGGAATGAATGGGTCGAACTCTGCTAACAATTCCATGGCAACCATAACATTACCACTATGAGGAGAACCAACAACTTCCTCGGTACCCCTCTAACTGATAAACCTCTTATAGCCAAATACTTTACTATCGAAATAACCCGTTTGAAAACATTGTGGTAGTATTCTGTATCTTTTCTTAGTGCTCCTGTAACTGTCTATCTAAAACAGACTTATTTTCTTTTCGAGTCAACCAAACTAACATTGAATTTTTATGTTCAATAGAATTTTTATGACTTTCTTAGCAACTGTTTCCAATCACTGTTACGTGTTTCCAGTCAGAAAAACCTGTCGTGTATTGAGAAATTGTTTTAGAAAAAAGTTTGCAGGTCAATCAAAAAACACTATCAATACTAGTTGAATAACCTAACCAAGATCTTTCCAGCACTTGGGCATTTTTAAGTTTTTTAATTAAATGATTATTCGAAAATGATCTCTTTTGTTCTTTGTATTCTCTTACTGAAACAGAATATATATTGTTTGGATCTTTATTTTTTGAAAATAACTCACTTCATGTGAAAGGATATAATCAATAAAATTATTACTTAGAGATTCAGGCCACGAGCCCCTGTCAACGTATAATTATCAAACTCATACCCAACGTTTTCTAAACACTTTTCGGTCGGGGTATTACTGATGTCCTCTGGCTGAAGAATATCTTTTTCAGAAGGCATATCTTTTTGAAGAATATCTTTTTCAGGTCATCGTAATCTTGCATATTTTCATCATTAATATTTGCTTGTTGTGTTTCTCCGTTTTTTTTGCTAAGATCCTTTCCCTTTTGCTTGTTAATGTCTCTGCATTTATTATATTCTTGTTACTTTGTTCCATGTAAAAAAAGTTAAATTTTTGACACATTTAATTTTTTTCTTTTTCTCGATTTAACAGTAGTTTTCGTTTTTCCGCTACATTTTTATATTTTCTGCCAGACATATTTATATTTTTAACTAAGTACTTGATTTTCCTGAAAATCAGTTTAAAAGTTTAGGTCATAAAATTACGATAACACAATCGATGTGCTTAATAAACTAAAAATATTCTAACAAATTTTTACAAAACAATATAGTATATTTTAAGATAATTGAAAAAAAGTGCTTAGTTAATTTAAAAAAATAAAAAATCCTTGTCTATACTCGCTAAAACCTAAAACACTGATTATTATTATTTATTAGCCCATCAGTTTAAAGAGGATTTTATAAAAATAAACTCTTTAGAATTATTTGCCCCACTTTACATAAATATTGTTTTTCCGTTGTCATCCATTATTTGCTATAGCTATCTATACTTAAAAACGCCCCGACTAAATCAAGACTATTTTACATTTATCCATGATATTCGCGGTGAATCTCCATGACTCACATAAACTGATTGTTATTTTTTTATATTCTATAGAAGTAATTAAGTTAACCCAAATTTTTTTTTTTAAGACAACTTATACATTTATGGGAAATTCTGATGTTTTCAATCTTTGAAAAATTGAAAATACAGAAAATATTTAATCATTTTACTTCAATATCTCTCTACTTAAATTATTTAGAAATGTGTATCGGCACTTACTTTTTACTTAAAACTTGAACCTATGTTTTAATTGCAGGTAGTATGAACAAGACACGGCACTAAATCAGTATATTATTGTAAATTAGAATTATTATTGCACAAAAATAAATTGCTACAGAAATAGTGCAGCTACATTTGTATAAATGCTCGCTGGCCATTAATTATTAATTTCCGCATATTCGGTGGTAGGGTGGACGAACCAAAAAGAGTAGATTGCTCTAGAAAATGAAAATAAATTTGATATGGTACTTCTGGTATTTTATTTTTGATTTTTATTCTTTTACTGGGGTTTATTATTTCATTACTATTTTAAAATTTATTATTTTATTACATCTTTTTCTATTTGTTATCTTCAACGGAGAACGGGCCCCCTAGAAACTGGGGGCCCTAGGCTGCAGCTCAGTTAGCCCATACATAGATCCGGCCTTGACCTCGTGGAACCTTTTAATGGTTTTTAAATTAGAATAAATATATCAATAAATATGTTCTAAAGTCATGGTCACGAACTCGCGGTCAGCGTTGTTTTCTTCAAATATTGGTGCAAAGTACTTGAGTAGAGCTGCCGATGCACTTTTAACTTTTTCCTGCTTGGTGGTACATACGTTTTCCCAGTAATTTTTTTCGCTTATTGTGTGGTGGTACATAAAACGTACCACTTGTTTAAATGCCTCCGAAATTGGTACCAGATGGTACATTCTCTGAACCATTACAGAGGTCAACTACAAGCAGTTACTCAAGTTTCCAACAGATGTCAAAAGTTAATTGTGTGCAATGGGTTTATACAGTAGTTCATTCTTTGATTAGCTGTGAGTTTGTTGAGTAATATTTTTTGGAAGTGACTGTGTTATATGTATTTTTAAGTGTACATCAAAGTGATTCTTGTGATATTTGATACAAATCAGGTAGGTACATAAATTACGTAACTAAATAAGCCAATATTACAATAATTAGTACCTCGCATGTGCATTGCAAGTATGAAAATATGAGAGTCCAAAAAATCTATCCCCTCCCTGGGGGAGGTCCGGACCCCCAGGACCCCTCCCTTGTGTGCGCCACTGGTCTATACAATGTATTTTATAATTAATTTAACAATAATAAGTTAAGAACAAGTTTGATAATTACCAGCGACCTTATGGGTTTGTAATTAATCCCTTAATTGCCGAAAAAAAGTTACGGGATTCGCTCCCCAATACCACCGTTTTTTGGGGGGGAGGGATGGAGAAAAGGGAGGAATGAGGAAATCCTTCGCAGACACTTTGAAAGTCCTTTTATTGCATTCCAAAGTCTTGGGAATAATTTTATGAACAGTTGTGCACGGAAAAGATCGTACTTCGGAAAGACGAATATATTCATCCAGGAAATTGATGCTATGACTGAGCATTTATATACACTCAAGAACATTGAAAATAGCGACCCAAGAAGAAAGCTAAGTGCAATCGCGAAACTTTGCAAATAAGTACAGCGTAATGTGATATGCAAATGATCTAAGTTTTGTGCCAATACGCATGCTCATACATGCAGAGGTGGCGCTACAATCAGGAAGAGGGAGCTATATATAAGCCAGCGCAAATTCCAAGATTCATAAACGTCACGTTTACCCACCGATTGTAGGAAGACTTTTGTAGGCGAAACATGCCAGGTAAACGTGCTAGAAGACATTTCTCACAGTTAAGAGAGTTTGAGAGAGACCTGCTCATCGGGATGAAAACTGCAGGTTGGTCGAAGCGCCGTGTTGCTGGCCAGGTGGATCGTTCGAAGTGTGCCGTTAGAAATTGTTGGGAGCAGTGGACACGAGAAGGCACCCACGTGCCGAAAACCGGATCTGGAGTGACGAGGAAGACCACGAGAAGAGAGGATTGAAGGATCGTGCAGAAAGCACTTGTGGACCCCACAGTGACTCGTTCAGCGATACGAGCAGACGTAGGCGTAGCAATTGTTCCACGAACAATTTCCAGACGCCTTGCAGAAGCGAATCTTAAATCCAAGCACCCTTTCCGTGCACTCCCTTTAACACCGGAACATCGGCAACTGCGTCTACATGGTGCCAAGCCAGATCAATGTGGAATGTCACAGATTGGCAAACGGTTGTGTTTATTGATGAATCCCGGTTTGTTTTGGGGACAGATGATAACCGTGTGCGGGTGGGGAGGCGCCCTGGTGAGCGGTACAATTCCCCCACACTGTTCTACATCACACTGCCCACACAGCTGGTGTAATGGTCTGGGAAAGGTGTCATAGCCTATGATAGCCGGTCCACTTAAATTGTGATGCGTGGTACCTTAACGGGTCAACGTTACGTGGATGATATTCTTCGACCCCATGTGGGACCTTTCCTAAATGTTCTCCCAGAGACAATTTTCCAGCAAGATAATGCTCGTCCGCATGCAGCAAGAGTTGCTCAAGACTTCCTACGTCATTTTCAGACTTTTCCATGGCCGGCCCGCTCCCCCGTTTTGTCCCCTGCAGAGCACGTGTGGGATCAACTAAAACGGCAGATGCCATCGTGTCACTCTGTGCATGATTTAGAGTTGGATGTTCAAGATTTGTGGGCCCATCTGCCTCAGGACAACATAAGGTGTCTAATCAACTTAATGCCGGACCGTGTGGCGGCATGTATTGCAGCTGGAGGTGGTCCAACGCGCTATTGAAGTTGCCCAGTATTTGTGTCGTTGCACACCCTGTATTCGTTTAATTGTCTTATTTTTGAGATCAAGTGAATATCTCATCTGTGTCATTATGTGTTTTAAATTTCCTTTCAATCCGATGCTTTCTTCTTGGGTCGCTATTTTCAATGTTCCTGAGTGTACTTCGGTAGCACTTAAGAGGCTAAAGTCGCATTGTAGCTTTAGTGTCAAAGTATAGTATTATTGAATTCAATACATTGATATTGTACGGAGGAGGAAGAGGGACGCAATGAAATTTATGATTGAATATTGGGTCGCGAGTATTGAAAGTTTGAGAAGCACTGGTATAATATTTGAAAGTATCATAGAATATACTTTTAAAATAAAATACCAATTTAAAAAAAAAAATTTTTTTAATGTAATTTCCTTTGCATATTCAATGTGAATACTTGCAGTAAGACAATTTTCACTTTATTTGAATTTTGATTTCAAATACCGGGAATTAATTCTCTCTCTCGAGTTATGAATTACTGAAAAAATCTTTCGTTCTTTTATATATAATTAAAATAATAAGTTTTCCTGAAAAATTTAGAATAAGTTTGAACTCTGCTGATATGTCTCTCTCTTTGTTGTTACTAATACCACCTGATCGACAAAGGCCAGAACAAAATCCATGAAATTCATCGTGGCAAAGCCCTAAGTCAGCTGTAGCTTTGAGCACCATACAGGTGACAGAACGATTTAGGCCGCTTTCACCCCAATTTTGAGGGAAAACACCCTAAGGGTGGTCAAGGGCCTCCCACCTGTCTTTCTCTTCCACCAACCTCACGTGAGAACTTGCGACTCGACGGTTATTTTTGAAGTACCCCCATTCCGCCACGGAACTATACATTTACAAACATCCATGTCTCCTCCGGGATTCGAACCAAGGCCAGCGTCACGGCAGTCAGCGTCGCTAACCAACAACCGGCTGGGCGACTGTCTCTCCATGTTCATACCAAGCAATTAAAAAAAACAACTTGAGAATTTGATGGCGCCATCTATTGAGTAATACCAATAAAAGTCAGTCTTGCTTTAAAAAGTCATAAGATGATGGGAAAAAAGTCGTACGGACAGACAGATTTGTCAAAAAAATACTTTTGAATATGAGTACATTATTATTAAAATACGTTATCAACGAACAATTTAACAGTACATCGGCAATTTTTCAGTTATTTTTATGTTCAAAAACTCAAAAATTTCATGAAAAATCTTTGCTTTTTTTTAATGAATTTTTTTTTAAATTTTAACATATTTTTCCGAGATGTTTTAATTTTTTTGAAAACCCACAATTATTTAAATTTAATATTCTACTGTAAATTAATTAAAATTTCTCATAAGATTTTGATTATATTGATATAATCACACTCGAAAAATATTGGAAATGTTTGTTTTCTGTAAAATAAAGTGGAACAAGGTTTAATACTTTTTTCTTCTATTAGTAGCTCAGTTTAAAATCTTGAGTGCCAAATTATTATTTGTTTGTTTAAGGAATCTGACTACTTGCGACAACTTTATTTTTAAAAAATGTGCAGTGGGCCACGAAAGTGCTCGTACACTTGCAATTTCTTATAAAATTTAATTTTTTTGACTAATAAAAATTAATATATTGTAATTGTAATTTTTTCTGATGTCTGCAACTTGTTCTTAATGGAATGACATAATTAATTTTATAAAAATAGTATAACTATTTTTTTTTAATTAATAATCACAAAAAGCTACTAGAAATTACGCCACAAAAGTCTTCGTACACTTAACAAAAATCTTAACTTAGCTTTAAATATTGTATTTCTTTCTTAATTTAGCACTTAGTAGGATAGCCTTTAGTGTCCACAACAACTTATAAGCATCTTGGTATAGATTTAATCAGTGTGTTTTGTAATTTCCGCATCGATTTTCTTCAATTCTTCTGTGATTATTGTTTTCATTTCGCATATTGTGTTTATTTTTCTTTTCTTTTTTTACATCAAAATCTCACCAAATATGTTCTACTGGGCTAAATAAAGTGATTGAGGAGGCGTTTTCATAATTTGCGGACAGTTATAGAGACACCAGTGGCGTGCATTGAGAGCAGTGCGCTTGGCGTCATTATCCTATTAAAAAATGAAGTTGTTTCCAATATCCAAATTTTGGACCGATAATTTAAAATTTCTCTTTAAAATATTTAAAGAGAGCTCATGATTCAGAATATCATCAAATAATACCAAATTACCTAATTCTGAGGCCAATTTACCTAGTTATTATAAGGAATAACTTATAATAGACCGTTGTAGTGAAAAATAAACAATTCCAAAGTTATTTTATAAAATACCTGATTATAAATAGCTAAAACCTCACGAAAAATACATTTTATCTGTATTGTGGCTGATTAATTGATAAATAATAAGTAAAAGGAAATGATACAATTTATTAGTGCTCATATTTCTAACGTTAGTTAAACAGAAAGGAATAAAAAAGAATATGTTTAGCATCTATTATTGGTACAACTAACTTTTCCACTTCTTGAACTTCAATATCATACTGCTGGAGTAACCAATAGTCACGTGTGGGTTTTTTTTCGGTGCTGTTTTAGCACTTTTTACTTCTATTACCAAAGTTAATAATTTTTGACGAGTAAGTGTAGCACTGTTTTCCTTTGTCCCATGCTTAAAGTTTCCACCATTTGGGGTTATCAAGCAGAGAGTGTTTCTTCCCCTTTTTCTGCAGTGGAGAATTTTATCCAATTCATAACATTGTGAAAACGGTGTTCTAATTCAACCCTCAGCGCCGCCACAAGCAAACATTCGGTATTGAAACTAAAATATTGTGCAATATTTACTCATCTTTGATTCATTTGAGAGTAGAACTGTCACTGTTTGCGAATAGGGATATTACTTACACTTTTGATGAGGTATGTGTTCATTTAGTTTTCTTTTTAAAATATTGTACTTCGCACTGCAATCTTCACTTTTCAAAACAATATTCCACATCAGTTTATGGTAGACATACTTAATTATGCGCATGGCTCATTAGAAAAGTCTAAAAGAAAGGTTAAAAGATACAGC
>BMAU01014836.1:0-14719 GCA_019973935.1 Trichonephila clavipes
AAGGTTCTACAGTTAATTTATGATAAATATGAATTATATACTTCAATGAAAAAAGAAAAATTTGATATTCTTGTTAACCTCGTATTAAAAGAAAATTTCATTACATTTGATCAGAATCTTTATAAAGATTCTGATCAAATGTAATGAACAGATCAAAGGATTATCTCAGGGTGGTCCAGCTAGTAATTGTTTAGCGAACCTATATTTACATTTTTTTAAATAGATCATGTTGTAAATGATTCTTACTTAATTTATCGTTATATAGATGATATAATAATTTTTGGTAAAAATAGTGAATACAAACCAAATATTACGTTCTACCCTGATTATCTCAAGCTCCTTAAAACTAACTTCAACTCTAATATGGTGGAATTCTTGGATTTAGACTTGCATCTTATTAACAATAATGTAGTCAGTAACATTTTTGACAAAAGAGATTCGTTTAAATTAAAATTTTAATTAAAATTCCCGTATGGAATAGTAATTTACATATATCAATTTACAGAAATATCATTTTGAATTTTTTATTTAGAAATGATAACTTAACTACCCACAAAATAGATAAATACAATAATATAAAAAAGTTTTTCAATGTTGTTTAGATCATGAATACCCTTTTAATTTCTTAAGAACTTATATTCATCACAAATACATTAACCGTCTTGCTACTTCGAATTCCAAAACCACCACACAACAATAGGATTTCAAAGTCAGCATGTTAGTGGTCTTGCTGTGAAGATTATATCATAACACTCATATCACAGTTTACATTTTTTCCACACACATCTTGAACATCTTACACATTGTTGACAACCAACCAAATTAGAGCCTAGCAAATTTACATTTTTGACAATCAACCAATTCAAATTTTACCATATTTGATTGTCGTCATTTTATACCTGTCTTTGCTGGCTGGTTTAAAAGTCAGCTCAAAAGATGTGTTTATGTATTTTCGAATTTTTTAACTTGGTGAATAATTGATTTTCATTAATGGCAAGACGCTTGATTCTCTTCGTAAAAGCTTTGTGAGTAAAGAAATTTTGTTAAATTATTTTTTGAAAGATACTTTTCTTATGTAATTGTTTTAGCATTTTTCTACTTTTCTTACGTAATTATTTTGTGATTTTTCTGCATTAAGAGTTTGGGAGAGTTTGTTACATAACAGTAGTGAGTGGTTTTATCATGCTCTTTGAGTTATCGATACTCTGATGTTTTGTTTATTTTATTTTATTTGGTTTTCCTACCGAGTTGCAAAGGGGGAAGGTTAGCGCCTTCAAACTAGTTTAACCCCACTTATTCGGTCCTAAGTCCGAAATTGCTTTCTGACTCGCTAGGTTCTTCTTTTTTTTTGTAGTGTTTTTTTTTATTTCTCTATAATTTTGTTCTTCATGTTCAGCTTTTATATTTTTATTACGCTATTTCTTGTTATGTTCTTTATCTATTATTTCTTGTTTTTGATATATAATACATATTTCTTATATATATATATATATATATATATATATATATCTTATATATTGTATTTTAACTCATAATGCCTTAACTGGTTCGCACGTACGCTGTACGGGCACTGATTATTATTTCTTTCTTTGATTTGCGCGTATTTTTAATTCTCATGGTGATATTATTTAAAGCTAACTTTTTGAAAAGGAATGCTGTTGACTGTGGTATTAAAATACTTATCTGGTATTTTCTTTGTGATTAAGATGGGGATTTTTCTTTTTGATGAATACAAGAATTTAGATTCTTAAAATTGAGTTCTACAGCAAGCAATGCTTTTGCTTTCAGAGCGGTGATTTTTTTGAAATTACAGTTAATACAAAAAAAACACCTTTTGATGAATTATGAATTAAATTTGGATACTAATTCAGAACTGTTTGCTGATTATTTAGATTATTCTCAACCATTGGAGAAAGTATTAACATAAAAGTTTTTCTAAGATATATGAACAAATTCTCTTCATCTCATGCAGACTGTACTTACAAAAATTAAGCATCAGGGGCGTAGCAACGGCCGTATCAGCCATATCAATGATACGGGGCCCCAAAACGTGTAAGCAACAAAGTCACAAAATGTTAAGGGGCTCCTAGAAAGGGCCCTCAAGGAATATGGATACACAGCCCATTCAAAACTAGCTAGCCAGTGTTAAGTATTAAGTAGTTTTTGTGTTCCGCAATTGTAGAATAAAAAATGGTGTAAAAACTTAAAAATTAAAATGAAATTCTTCCATTTTTTTTTTAAGTATGTTGTATATACAATTTAAAAAATGTGCCTTTTTAAAAACATTTTGGGTAAAAATAATTGACCGGTTAACAGATTAGTTATTTTTTGAGATTTACATCATGGCCATATTTCTGTCCACAAGGGCAGCAAATTAACCTTTGATTTTTCTTAATTCTCATTTCAGCTTTTGAAATTTGACAGCAAATTTACTAACCCTAAAGAAAACTAACCATTATATTTGTGTAAATTTATTTATTTATATAAATTTCAACACATTTATATTTGCATGAAAATTATTTAAATAAACAATCTCAACTTTTAGATATGCCAAGAAAAACTATTTAGAAACCATACATATTTTTGCATACTATGTTCTTAACTAATCTACAAATCATTTAGCTTTATTCTGTAACCTTTTTTCCTTTGACTTTTTTTTTTGTTCTATGGTAAATTAATTTTACTTTACTCTTAAAAACTCATATCTGCATTGGAAATGTATATCTTTTTTAATATATTTCTTATTAGACTTAATTGAAAAGAAATATACTACCTATAATGTTTTGCTTCTTATGCATCCGAACACAAAAGACAATTGGTTTAATTAATTAAAATTATATACCAGTATAAGACTTTATAATACCTATCTGAATTAGGATGGTAATTTCAAATTGAAGTATTTCCTTTTGGAGGTGATTAAAAATCATGGATTTAAGAGTTACTTGACATAAACCGGGGTAATTTAAGAAAATTATTGACGTTTATCTTCGCTTTTGTAATCCCATTTTTCGTTTTTTGATTTTTTTCCCCTTGAAATTTATAATGAGCATCAGTTGGTAAAAATAACCGTCGAAAGTTCAAAATAAGATATTTTGTATTATTAAATATTCTGATAAGATTTTTTTTTTATTAACATTACACTAGAAGCTATGTTCTCACTCTTCAAACATCCACACCACGACCCTCTACACGACTGTTTTTAGAACAAAAACGACTCAAACATCCGACTAGACATCGCCAGCTGCGAGTTATTGACCATGGCCACTTGACTCGCTTCTTCAATGCGACTTGGAAGAGATAATCTCTTGTGAGTAACTCAGTGTTTCTCAAACAATGGGGCGTGCCCCCCTGGGGGGCGCGATGACCTTACGAGGGGGGCGCGAGCATATCGAAAATAAAAGATTTAAAAAATAGTTTACTGGAATGAATTAAAACAAAATACTTTAAGACATAATAAAAAAGGCACTTTTACTCTGATATAATTTATAGGCGCGCGCGCGCGATATTAAAAGTCAGCAAAAATAAAAACTTCTTCAATACCTAATTAGCTATCTTTGATCCTATAACCAAATAAAGAAACTTTTATTTGATTTGCTGTAATCCCGCGATGAGAGATTTTTTTATTACGCTTTTTTTATATAACCTAACATACTACTCTTTCAGAGAAAAAACAGATCCCAGACCCATAATCGAAAAAATTTAGGAACGTAAAAAATTCATCACATTCGTAAATAATTCATCATTCATTATTTTTGAAATACTGCGCATTATAGCTGTAATCTGTTTGACCTTCTAAGTTATTGGTACAGTTTGTTGTGACCTCTCTCTTATGTGTTTGTTTCTCATTTAGGGAAGTTGTAAGGATTGTATTTCTCTGTTACGCTTTTTTCCATGCAAAAGAGTTTTATGATGTTTGGAAAACCACGGAGAGAGCACACACACACACAAGCACATGAAGGATTACGTGGCCAAGACATATTTTTATAAATATTCTCAACGTATAAAGCATAACGAAAAACGTTTCACACAATTTTTTTAGCAGTTACATACATACTATTATCATAATGAATATACTTTTTATCCGGAAGTGGTCGCGCAGGACACACAAATTACGAAATCGTTAATTCTGGCAAAACTGTTTATTTCTTAACAAAGAAAAATTGAAAAATCCTTGAAAGTAGGTAAGTAAACTTTCTCTTAGTTAAATTATTCACTGGAATCATGATTTGTATCGTGTACAATAAAATAATTATAAAAAAAGGATTGGGGTGACTCAATAACCCCGACCGTATCGAGTGCGCGCCTGCTCCCGGGTTAAAACATGTTGAAGTCTTTTCGCTTTAAATATTAAAAATAATACAATTATTCTTCATCGATGTTTTATATTATTGATCATTATTTAACATCAGTGGCGCACACAAGGGGGCTGGACCCCCCAAAGCCCTTGATTTTTTCCGATTGATTATAATTCTAAGTTTATAGTACGCAAAATTTAGTTAAGTATTTGTTATTAATGATTAATTTTATTAATTAATGCTAATTATTTATTCAAGAATTAGTTTTTTACTGTGTTTTGTTCCCGAAAATCGACAAAATCAAAAGGAACCTGATACAAGATTGGTGAACGACCCCAGACCCCCCCCCTTGAAAAATTCCTGTGTGCGCTACTGTTTACCATCAATTATAAATGCTAATTCTGTGAGGCTTAAAATTACAATTCGCTTAAAACTAATTATAATTTGAGCAACGATTTTAAAAAAATCATTTTACGTTTTTGTAAACATTGTCGAGCACTTGGCTTTGTGCTTCCCTTACAATTCAGCTATTATATCAATAATGTTTTATTTTCTTATAAATGAACTCGTGCAGAGCGGGCACTTCAGCCGGTATACTTTTAATGTATCAGTGCTGCACAGAATATTTTATAACTAATTAATTAATACTAAATTAAGAACAAGTTTAATAAGTATTAATGACGTCCATGAGCTTGTCTTGGAAAGCAAAGTTTTTATAAGGAATCCTTATGATTAGAAATTGACCCTCTGAGTTCTTTTTCTATATTTAGCAGATATCTATATTTTGTCTTCTATGCAGCTACCGCATTTTGCAATATGTTCAATTTAAAAATTAGAGAAAGGAAAAATAACATAATAATTATCCTATTATTTTATTTATTTATTTATTTTGCTTAAAAGTAGTATACAAAATTTTTAATACTTATGTTACTAATTTGTATGGTTTATAATTAAGATCGCCTATTGTAGCTTTAGCGTCAAAGTGCATTATTATTGCATTCAGTACATTATTAATGTATAAGGGGGCGCGAAAAAAATAGTGATCGAAAAGGGGGGCGCCAGTATTGAAAGTTTGAGAAGCACTGGAGTAACTTATGATATATATGTATACTTTAATCATAAACATAAGTTGTTGTTTTTTTCATATATAAGATGTTATATATGATGATTATTTTTTTTGTAAATTAAAAAATGCATTTGAAACATTTAGAAAAAAATATAGCTTTTTAGAGAAATCCGTGTTGTTAAAGGTTATTTAAATTTAGATAACAAATTTACGGCATTTGTGTCTAAATTTTTTTAATTAAAATTAAATTCTTTAAACATGTTTTTGTTTTTAAGTATGGCACAAGCGGTAGATATGAAACTGATTATGTAATGCATGCAGCAGCTCTCTTCTTTGACACTGATTTCTCACTGTAGAAGTCATTAATTTAGGAGTTTTAATTTGATTAATATAGAAAACAATATCAAGATTTTAAATGTTGAAAGAACGTGTGAAACTCGATCAACTTCAATTTAATATTGTTGAATATATTTCAGTGATGAAAAATATTTCAATAGGGATAGAATAGTTTACAAGTAATTACATATTTCACAAGTAATTGCATTTCGACATTGAAGTATTTCACACAAGAATATTTCACTAGAGTGCGTATTTACATTGTGGGATGTCTTACGGCTCACGTGTTTCTCATTTGACTAAGTCCGTCTTTTTGTATTTTTAAAGAAAGTTTGTTTTATTTGTGAGATAACCTTCGTGTCTGTGTCATGTTTCATAACCACAGCCTGAATGGCTGCTTGGAAATGGACCAGAATAACAGCTTTTGAGAAACAGTTAATCCTTTTCTTGAGGTTTTTCAGAGCTTTCGAGATGTCAAGGATCTCCGTATAAAAATTCCACATGAAGTGCTTCACAGTACATCGGAAAAAGAGTTTACTGTAAACAGCCTCAGTGTTGTTTTGTATTATAAAGCCATCAGTCCATTGAGCTTCAGTGTATTTTTCATGTAACTTGCATAAAAAGTTTGCTTTTCATATTGCATCAGAAAAATGTTTCTTTGCTATTCAGATTTTGCTTTCTAGTATAGTTTGCTTATCTCAGTACGGTTTTGTGACTCTTTGTCTAGTACTTATCATGCAGGAAGATGCTCTGTTTTTAACAAAACTTTTTTCAAGTATCTTGCATGTTAGCCCAGGATTCGGCTGTTGATTTTGCACCCAGGTCAGATTTAAGAGTGCCCAGTGAATTCGCTGAAATATGTTTTTTTGAACTTTGGGAGAAGTGGTGAGTTATCTTGTGGCTCAATTGTCCATCATTTGACTAAGTCCGCCTTTTGGTATTTATACAGAAGTATAAGCTTGGTCTTATTTCTGAGATAATCTCTTTGTCTGTGCCCTGTTTTATAACTACAGCCTGGATGTCTGGTTTGGAGTGGACTAGAATAGGTTTTACAAAAACAATAATTTTTACCTAGAAATTTGCCATTATCTTCAAAACTTACGTTGTGCTGTTTACTTTGTTTTCGTGTAATTTATGTTGTGTGTTTGTGTTGTTTATTTTTTGTGTTGCATTGTCTATTCTATGTTGTCTTTTGTGTGTTGCGTTGTCTATTCTGTGTTGTTCTTTGTCTGTTGTGTTGTTCTTTGTCTGTTGTGTTGTTCTTTGTCTGTTGTGTTGTTCTTTGTATGCTGTGTTGTTCTTTGTATGTTGTGTTGTTCTTTGTATGTTGTGTTGTTCTTTGTATGTTGTGTTGCCCTTTATATGTTGTGTTGTCCATTATATATTGTGTTTACTATTTTGTATGGTGTGTTGTCTATTTTGTATGGTGTTTTGTCTATATAATGTGTATGTTGTCTAATTTGTGTGTATATTATCTATTTTGTGCGCATGTTACCTCTTTTGTTTGGTGTGGTGTCTTTTTTGTTTGGTGTGGTGTCTTTTTGTTTGGTGTGGTGTCTTTTTTGTGTGTTGTGTTATCATTTGTGTGTTGTGTTATCATTTGTGTGTTGTGTTATCATTTGTGTGTTGTGTTATCATTTGTGTGTTGTGTTTTCATTTGTGTGTTGTATTGTCATTTGTGTGTTGTCCATTGTATATTGTGTTGTCAATTATATGTTGTGCTGTCCATTATATGTTGTGCTGTTCATTATATGTTGTGCTGTGCATTATATGTTGTATTGTCTATTTTGTATGGTGTGTTGTTTATATTGAGTGTATGTTGTTTATATTGTGTGTATGTTGTCTATTTTGTGTGTATGTTACCTATTTTGTGTGGTGTGGTGTCTATTTTGTGTGTTGTGCTGTCCATTATATGTTGTGTTGTCCTCATTATATGGTGTTGTCTATTTTGTGTGGTGTCTATATTGTGTGTTGTATTGTCATTTGTGTGTTGTGCTGTCCATTATATGCTGTGTTGTCCTCATTATATGGTGTTGTCTATTTTGTGTGGTGTGTTGTCTATTTTGTGTGGTGTCTATATTGTGTGAATGTTGACTATATTGTGTGTATGTTGTCTTTATTGTGTGTTTGTTGTCTATATTGTGTATGTTGTCTATGTTGTATGGTGTATTGCCTGTATTGTGTGTATGATATCTATATTGTGTATATGTTGTCTATTTTGTATGGTGTGTTGCCTATATTATATGTTGTGCTGTCTATATTATATGTTGTGCTGTCTGTATTATATGTTGTGCTGTTTATATTATATGTTGTGCTGTCCATTTTATGTTGTGCTGTCCATTATATGTTGTGCTGTCCATTATATGCTGTGCTGTCCATTATATGGTGTGCTGTCTATTTTGTATGGTGTGCTGTCTATTTTGTATGGTGTGTTATCTATTTTGTATGGTATGTTGTCTAGTTTGTACAATGTGTTGTCTATTTTGTACAATGTGTTGTCTATATTGTGTGTATGTTGTCTATTTTGTGCGGTGTGTTGTCTAGTTTGTGTGGTGTTTTGTTTATTTTGAGTGGTGTTTTGTTTATTTTGTGTGGTGTTTTGTTTATTTTGTGTGGTGTTTTGTTTATTTTGTGTGGTGTTTTGTTTATTTTGTGTGGTGTGTTTTCTATTCTGTGTTGTGGTCCCTATTGGTAAAAGACTGTGAAAATCGATAATTTATCTTCTTTTGATGCCAAACTTTTATCACCAAGGAAGTTTTGCAATGGAGGAAAAACTTGCCAATCACTTGGAGTCAGGTGTAGACTATGTGGCGTACACATGAAAACTTCTCAGTTAAGCTCCTGGAGTTTCTGGTGAGTAACTATAAACATATATGTGTGACTTAGCGTTGTCCTGACAGACACAATATCTCTCCTATTTTCCAATTCTGGACATTTCTGGTGAATTGTTAGCTTCAAACTGTCCAATTGTTAACAGTAGAAAACTGAATTTAGTGTTTGGCCACATGGAAAAAACTCATAATGAGTTATTTCTTTCTAGTCCCACCAAATGCACAGTAGAACCTTCCTGATTTGGCCATCGTTTGAGCTGCTTCACCACGCTTTGACCACGTTGGATTTCAGGCAACGTTGTTCTATGTGACTCATTTCTCATCCCTAGTCACCTACCGTTTAAAAATTGGGTCATTTTTTTTTTGGCTAAGGCTTTGCAACTGGAAATTTGATCTATCATATTTTTAGTGTTAATTGGTGTGACACCCAAACATATCCATATCAAGCTTCTTTTTGAATCCAGCTTTGTGCAAATGATTTGAAACTGTTCTATGTTCGATCTTTAGCTCCTGGGCGATGCTAGTATTACTAACATGGCGGTCAATTTCGATTATTTCTGTCATTTTATCGGCATTTTCGATAATGGGCATACCTGAATTGTATTAATGAAGCCAAAATTTCAAGTAGTTGGCTGTCACAATGTCGGGACAATAAGCACCACTCACAATTTCAGCCGCCTGGCTTGCATTTTCACCTTTATCAAAGAAAAACATAAAAGTCAACAAACAGAAAAAAAAATTCGGTATATTTTTCAGTTAAACACCCTGTAACTTACAATTGAATGAAACAAAAAACATCAAAAGTATTTTTTTTAGTACGAAACGTCACCTTTACAACGAGCATAGATCTGAAATTGTTTTATCGATACTTAACAAGATATCGATCACTACAGCAATCTATCGAAAATATACTGGATTTCTTTTTCCCCAACCTAATATTTGTTTCACAGCCCCAGAAACCTTTTACTTGCTGTGTGAAGAATTCACCATTAGAGATCCCATCCCTTGGTCGAAAGGAGTTCTTCGCTTTCAGCCAGAGCTCTTGGTACAAATCGCTACTCAGGAGTTTGTCCCCTGACGAACGCTGTACAAGGGTGCTGATGGCACAGTTCCAGAGTCAGTGGATCCATACCAAGGATCATATCTGTTTTGATTCCACCCATTGGTATGAGCCCCGTTTACGTGCAGCAAGTAGGCTATGGGGACATTGATCCTTGCATTTGGTGACTGGGTGTGCGTACTGTGGAACCGGCCCAACTGAAAGCTTCGATTCTCCAATGTAGGCCTTGGTGTGGTTCTCCCTCTAGTTTTAATTATATTTACAATTTGCGGCCGCCGTAGCCTAGGGGTCAAGGTAACGGACTTGTGGCAGACGTGTCATGAGTTCGAGCCCAGTACCTCTCAGAGGGGGCTCGATGAACGTTAAATATATAAAGTTCCAATTGGTGTGAAAGTTAGGAGAGGGTGTGTCATCCTCGTCACTTAACCATGGTTCTTAATTACAAGGTCCATCACCAAAAGCTCCCAATTAATGAAATAGAGTGACGTTAATATTCACTCACTCACTATTTGCCCTTTGGGAATTGAATGCTTATTGCGTCTATTAACGCCTTTCTGTAAAATTTCATCCCTCTCCACTTTTTGAGGGTTTACTGTTTTTAATCGTGTTTTAGCTGTGGGAATATTTTACCCCATTTTACTTTCTTTTTGACTTTGTCATTTAATCGGCAGTTTCTTTTTTTTATTGGGACCTTTCCTCCTTTTTGGGGCTGTTGCTGGCCTCATTCTGTACCGTTTTGCCTGTTATCTCGTTTGACTGTGAGGAATTATTCCTCCATTTTCTCATACTTGGTCAAATGTTGTTGACTGTTTCATACCACTAGACATCCAGGAACAAAATTTTTGTCCTGGTTTCCCTTTTATTCCTTTTTTATTGATTCTTTTTTAAAGCTATTTTAGGTCTATTGTCAGATTTTTTTCTCTATGTACATTTTAATTTTTTTTTATTATTGTGTGTACTGATCTAAATAAAAAATATCTTGTCTTCGAAATAGAAGCCCCTGCTAAGCGGGCACCAACAATAAGCACTTTTTCAAATGGTGAAAGATCTGTCATGTTTCCATTTTACTTCTTTTATCGTGAAAACTACTTACTTTCACTAGCATTATAACCACGTGTAAACCACGCCTTAAAAAAAATTTGCATACTTTATCCCTCTAGCACGCATTCCAATGCAAATCTCAAAGATTTCTAATTCAATCGTCGATGTGTGTATGAATTAATGGACTGCTCAAAAAAAGTTAGGCAAACACATGGACTTAACGAAGTTACGCAAATATTTCGTTTTACATTAGTGATTAGACTATGGGTGTTTCTTCTAAAGTATAGCACAAAATAAATGGAAAACTTCAGATGCAAATCAATGTTCGCGACTCTGACGAGAGATTGAGGAATCACATATCAGTCCCAAAAGTCCAGAAATGAGCAACACACGTAATGTAAATGAAGTTTCCAAAGCTCACTTGGATCCAAAAGAACGAGAAGTTGAACCTCAGGCTGTCAAGAACCATTGGTGAAGAACTGCAAGATTTCAACACCGAAGGAAAGTATCGATAGAATGCTGGAAGAGGCCAAAGAAAACATACGACAATATAAAAAAGGCCTTAAATCATTAAATAAAAGTTCGCTGTCTGCAATAACAGCATGAAAAATTACTATTAAATAAGTTGACATTTTTTTTGTTAAACTCCTACATATATGATTACAGATACATATATGAAATTAAATATATACACGGAAATAGAAAACACAGTTTATTTAGCTGTTTGTCAGTTACTTTTCATTTCTTAAAATGTTTTATATTTTCCATCCAAAAGTAGTTATTCAATTATGCATTGTTACAAATGTAGATTAAATATGTTTTAAAACTATTGAGGTATCAAGCACAGTAATAAACAAAAAATTCACTCTCTGCAATAACAGCATTAAAAATTACCAAAAAATAAAGTTCCATAAATAGCAATACAACAAGTTATCGTAAAATAAGTTAAAAATATATGTTTTAGATAAATCATACATATATAAAGCGCATAGAGATATACCTAAAATAAATGTATGTATAGAAAGAGATCATGGAGATTTAATCATGCTGTACTAATTAACACCATATGTATATTTTTTTTATCATTATGACATTTAGAGATTAAATATTAAATCTCTAAGACTTGAAAAGATTTAAGGAAAAAATAATAATAAAATGATAGGTGAGAAATACATTGTAGCTAATTTATTAAACTATTATAACTGACGTAAGCAGAAATAAATTCTAATTATTTTAAAATACTAAAAAGATTTCCAGTAAAAAAAAAAAATAATAATAGACGCTATTCATTAAAATAAGACTCAAATAATGCTCAATAGATGGCGCTTTAAATAGTTTCTTCGCAAAATGTTGATGTGCATCATTTAGCTTGGAAGACAATTCAGCGTTAAGAAAGAACATGTTTTTAAAATAGCAAAAACACACACAGGGAGTTAGTTCATTATTCCATAGAAACAACAATGATTTACTAATAAAAAAAAATAGAACATTTATTATATTGATCAAATACTTATAATTTAAAATTACAAGAGAATTCTTCAAATGAATTTGTTTTCCGAGTTTAACTAAAAATAAATTATTCCTCTGATTCGCTCAGATTAAATTTATTAATGCTTTTAATATATTACATTCCAGTTGCAATGTGTCATATTGTGCCTGAATAATATTATTTCTTATTTTACATTTAAAATTTCGATAGTATGTAATAACTTATAAAAGAACATAAAGATTTTTATTGTCAACAAATGACACTTTGGAAATGTGTTTCTTTTCCAGAAAAAAAAAAAAAAAACTGTATCGTGACTTGTTATTTTGAAATTCAAATTTACTTTTCTGAACCCCCTCAAACAAATGTGTGCAATTTATTTATTTTGATTATATTTTTATCGATTGAAAAAAAACGAATCTTTTAAGGTAAATACAATTTTTCAATCAAAATGTGATTAATATTTCGCAAGATACATTTTTTTAAAATTAACTAATTGAAAATACATTTAGTGATGTTACTATAGATCTGGGCTTTTTTTCTCAATTTGATTTATATAAAAAATAATATAAATGTTTTTAGAATCGAGTCACTCATTATAAAATGTTATTTTTATAATGCTGCCTCAATTATAAAAATAAATAACGCAAGTAAGAAAATTATGATTTATTTATAAATAATAGAAAAATTAAATATGTGCACTTCTTATTTAAATGATATCAAATAATTATTCAAACACTGTGATTATTTAAGCTTTTTTTTATTTTTGACTTTCAACATTCTTATTTAATCCAATAATACACAAAATACGCAATCTCTGAACATTGACATTAGCATAAAAATATTATAGTTTAAAAAACTAAAAAACATCCTTTTATAGTTACTCGAACTATTATATAACTTAATCTTATAGTCGCCAAATCTGGAAATGGGATCTTAAATCAGTCGCCAGATGCGGTACGGGATCTGAAAATGGGAAATCGCAAATCCTGAAGATCCTGATCAGGACAATGGAACAAAGTTTTTAAATTATTGTATTTACATCAGTCCTTGACAAGTGTGCAAAGTTTTGAATTAATCTAACCTTCTAAAAATAGTTTGAATTCAGATTCCGTTACATCAGTGGTTCTCAAACTTTAACTACTGGCGACCCAATTTTCAATCCTAATTTTTATCGCGCCCCCAAATACTAATGTATTGAATGTAATAATAATGCACTTTGGGGGGGGGATGCTAAAGCTACAATACGATCATAATTATAAACGGTACAAATTAACAAGATAAGTATAAATTTTGTATATGTTACTTTTAAGTAATATTTATTTTTTACTTTATAGTCCGATTCACCATAAAAGTGTGTTTTTTTAGTTTGTTTTTAAACTATAATTTATTTTATAATTATTTGTACTATATGCGATCAAAATCACAATTCCAGCGAATAATTTAATTAAGAGAAAAATACTTATCTACTTTCAAGGACTTTTCAATTTTTCTTTGATTTTTTGAGAAAAAATCCAACTAATGAAAATGCTCCAAATCAGCGTGCCCTTAATAAAGGACATAAAGCATGTTGATAGAAAATATTTTTGAACAAAAGTGGTCGCGCAGGGAACTCGATCAAAACTAATAACTTGATTATAAAAAAAACGTTTGCAACTCCCCAAAAAAAGAGGGCGAAATGTGATAAATTCATTTTAGTTCCCATTAAGACTGTCTTATTGGAGAATACTCTGCCAAGGTCATTCGTAACAAATAAACAGTTTTCCTAGAATTAACGATTTCGTGAAGAACATCAGATGACTCGACCGATCCCGTGTTAAAAGTGTATCCAGTAAAACATATGGATATTAGTTCTAAAAAAGAATTGCGTAAAAAGTTTTTTCCGTTATGCATTAGATGTTGGCCAAATATAATCCTTCAAAGTATTCAATATGCTTATTCATGTATCATATAACTCATTCAAATGGAAAAAAAGCAACAGAAAAATATTATTTACAACTTTTCCTAAAAGAAAAACAGATGGAGTGAAACACACCAGTAAGTTTGAAGGTCAAATATATGATAGTCAAAAGTAGTATTTTAGGGGGTTAAAACTAACGTAATAAAAAAAATCTCTCATCGTGTGGTTACATTAAAGCAAACAAAATGTCTTTTTTTATTTGGTTATAGGATTAAAGATAGCTAATGAATGTTTGAAGTGGAATGTTTTATTTTTGATGATCACCAGATAATATATATAAATTATATCAGTGTAAATGTGCATTTATTAGTATGCCAAAAAGCATTTTGTTTTTCTTCATTCCAAAAAATTATTTTTTTAAACCTTTTATTTTCAATATGCTCGCGCCCCCCTCGCAGGAATACCGCGCCCCACAGGGGGCGCGCCCCACAGTTTGAGAAACACTGCGTTACATACAGATGAAGCTAATAAAAACATGTGAAAAAGAATCCTTTTAAGGAAATAAGGGTACGAATATATTGACATGAACGGATAGTGATTTTTTGCATTAATTTTGCAAGCAAATAAAGAATATACCATTCATAAGTGGTTCTTCATAGTAATGTATTCAAAGGTAAATTGAAAGTTTTACGTTAATCTCTTCA
>BMAU01014837.1:0-62156 GCA_019973935.1 Trichonephila clavipes
GAGGGCATCATCTTCACAATATTCCTTTATTACGCTTTCATCATATATAATCTAACATGGCGGACCTTTTGCCGCGCAACCGGGCGTTACCAAATACAACATCGCAGCGAGGAGACACCAGCCAAGTCCTTCCTAGTATGCGTTCGCCTTCGTCAGCGCTCGTTGCTCCCTTTTAACAGGCTTGTTTACTCATAAATCCTTACGCGATGGTAAAGAGTTCGCTCTATTTTCATTTATTACTTTAATTTTGAACCCAAACTTTTCAAACCTGACAAATTTCCTCCGCTGAAGTCTGGCACAGCCAGATTGGCCACCCTGACTGGCAAGTCCCCAGGGAAAAAAATTATATTTCAATTATATCAAATTCCCCAAATGAAATAAAAAATCTAGAAGATATAATAATTGTGTAAAAGAGTAGGCTGGTGAATCCTAACATGTACAAAAAAAAATAGCAAAAAGTATCAAAAATTTGGTATAAAACTTTTGTGTTACATAGAATTGTTTTCTGAAAATATCACACATCTAATACTTCCACTATGACTATAATAATAATGAGGTTAATAAAAACAACATAAGATAAAGATAATTCACATTAGACATTCAAAAATATAATAGTACTAAGCAACATAACATAAGATCAAGTGAAATTTCACTAAATGTGCACCAATAGTAAACAATGTTAATAAAGTGATAAATGTTGAAAAGTTACAAGTACTTCAAAATGGTATTGAATGTTGGAATATAATGAGTACATAAATACATATAAAGAATAGATATAAAATAAGTAATAGCAAAATGAGTTTAGGAGCTCCCAAAAAAAGAAAAGATTACATAACTATAACACAGAAATTTATCAAAATAAACACAACATCAACATTATCAAAATATCACTAGAAATATAAAATGCAAAGAAAAATAAGGGTATTTCAGATATATCAAGTACAGGTAAAAGTTCAATCAATGTAATGTAATGTTTCACAGTCCTGTCTTGGCAAAATCATAGTTCAATGTTCATCATCCAAGTATTGTTTATCTCACAGTTCTTTTGTTTATTATTAGAATCTCTACTCAATCAACTCATTTCAAAAACATACAACCATAATAAAATCTTCATAACATCACATACACTATATTTTAACTTTCAGAATATACTCTGATCACAAATAATCACAATGAAATTACTCTAACACAATGTATCGTAAAATGACCTCATCACAATGTTTTCATACAGTCCATAATTCAGTTATTTTTTTTTTTAAATAGTCTTCCATAATGTGTTCATTATGAATAAAGATACAATACAAATTCAATTACATATAATTTTGATTTTCATAATGTAAACAAGTCTTAAATTCAAATTTTAAACACAATTTTATTATTATTATTTTAATAACAATGCACTTCTTTTAAAATTACAATGCACTTCTTCTTCCCCCCCCCAAAGTTTGAGAAAACAAACTCTATAACAAATATAAATAAGAATTTAGCATAATTGGAAATTGATTTTGAATGAAATGGTTTTAATCTTGTAAAATGAACAATATCTGTTAATTTTCCTGTATATTGATTTGGTTTATCTATTTCATAAGTAACATTTGAGAGTTTTCTGACAACTTTAAAAGGACCATTATAAGGAGATTGAAGTTTACTTGAATTAGGGTATGAGAAATTTTGATATAAGACTAAATCTCCAACTTTAAATTTTGCATCAACATAATGTTTATCATACCTTTGTTTATTTATCTTATGATGCTTAATTGTTCTGTTTACTGCAATTTGTCTAGCTTGTTGTATAGGTGGATAGTTTAATTTTACTTGATTAGGTAATGGCGAATCATATGGCAAAGTTCCAAACATTAAATATGCAGGTGGAAAGCCAGTAACATCATGTGGCGAGTTATTGTATTCATATGTAACTTGTTCTAATAATTTTGTCCAAGGAGTTTTTGTAGTTGAATTAACTTTACATCTTAATTTTGCTACTAATGTCTGATTAACTCTTTCATTCTTTCCATTGCATTGTGGTCTATTTGCTGAAGTTAGTAATTGTCTAATATTATGATGTTTTAAGAATTTCTTAAATTTAGATGAAGTGAATGCAGCATTTCTATCACTTAAAAGTTGTTTTGGGCATTGAATTGAAAAAATTTGTTTTAAGCAATTTGTATAAGTTTCAGAAGTGACACTTTTGGATGGAAATGTCCAAGCATATCTGGTAGCATGATCCAGAACAATATGCAGGTATTTCTTTTGTGAATTATGATAATTAAATCCTCCTACAGTGTCTAGTGAAATCATTTCAAATGGTTCTTCTGCTACAGGAACTTCTTGCAATAATCCATACTTTTTTTGTGTAGACTTTTATTCAATTGACATGTTTCACAACATTTAACAAAATTTGAAATGTCTAATATAATGTCTTTCCAGTAGTAAATTGGAGAAATTAATTTTAACATCTTTTTTACACCTGGGTGACCAAATTGTTCATGTGCAGTTGTAATTAATTTTTCTCTCAAAGATAACGGTACTACAATTTTAATTAAATTCTTTTTCTTAACTGTTAATACATCATTAATTTTTATATATTTGGATCATTAATGTTCTCTGAATTTTGGTATTTAATAATTTCATCAGTATTTAAAAAATGACAAATGGGTGATATATAATGGCATACAGGGTTCCTCGACAACATGTCTGCTTCAACATTTAATTTACCTTTATATAAACTATTGAATATTCATACTGAGAAAGTTTTAAACTCCACCGAAATAAACGTCCAGTTAAATGTTTTACACTTTTAAGCCATTGTAAAGCAGCATGATCAGTATGTATTGTGAATTTGGATCCATGTAGGTAACAGTGGAATTTATCTAAGGCATCTATAATTGCTAAACACTCTTTTCTGAAATTGTATAATTTTTTCATGTTTAAGTAATTGTCTCGAGTGATAAGCTATGGGGTAAAGTGTTCCATCTGGGTGTTGTTGTTTCAAGACTATGCCTATTGATTCCTGACTTGCGTCACAAAACACATGACATGGATATTGTGAGTTGTATAATTTAAGTATAGGTTTTGATATTAAACAATTCTTTAACTTTTGATAAGCTTCTTGACATTCATGTGACCAATTCCAAATTGCGTCTTTTTTAAGTAATTTATTTAATGGTACTCTAAGTTTTGCATAATCTTTAATAAATTTTTGATAAACATTGATGGAACCAAGAAATCTTTGGAGTTCTTTCACATCTTTAGGTGGTGCTAATTTTCTTATTGTTTCAATATTTGGATTACTTGGGGAATAATGACCTTGTGTTATTTCATATCCTAAAAATTTTATTTTTTCCTGTGCAAACTGACATTTTGATTTTTAAGTTTAATGTTTTCTTTTTTTTTACAAATTTGAAATATTGTATCTAAATGAGTTAAATGCTCTTCCCAAGATTGTGAGAAAATTATTATATCATCAAAATAGTTTAAAGCAAAAGTTAACTGATATTTTTGAAAAATTTGTCTTATAGTTCTTTGGAAAACAGCTGGGGAATTTTTCCAGCCAAATGGAAGTCTTAACCATTCATAGAGTCCAAAATTAGTTGTGAAAGCCAGTTTCTCTGCGTCTTTTTCATGAATTTTAATGTGCCAATAACCACTTGTTAAGTCGAGCGTAGAGAAAAATTTAGCATGAGTTAAATTATCAATTACAAAGTCTATCAGAGGTACAGGGGTGGAATCTTTTCGTGTGATTTCATTTAGTTTTCTATAATCGATACATAATCTTGATCTTTTCCCTTCATCCTTTTTGTATGCTAAAGTTACAGGGGCAGCATATGGGCTATGAGAGGGTCTAATAAAACCTGCTTTTAACAATTCTTCTATCTGTGTTTGTATTTCTTTAGATTCTTGTTGACTGTTTCTATAAGGGCGTAAACTTATAGGAAGGTCTGAAATTAAATGAATTCTTTGTGGCTCTAAATTGATACAACCTACATCATACTTATTTTGTGAAAATATGGTTTGAAATTTGTCAAGAAGTTGGGTTAAATCTCCCCATTGCTCACTAGTTTGTCTTGGTATTGTGTCCTCAACAACCATGGCTGGGTTAAACAATCTTTTCAGATCAGCTTCAGGGCTGTCTGATATTTGATCTAAACCTTTATTATTCTTAACGTTAATATTATCTTCATTATTTGCATTATAGTAGTTCATATTTTGATCATTATTAAGAGTTTTACAATATGTCCCATGATATGTTCTCAACTCACCAACACACTTATTTACATATTTAATATTACTTAAATTTTTACCACATTGAAAAATACACATGTTACGAATACTAATGTCAAGCTTAAATAAATGTAAATATTCAAGTCCTAAAATAATATAAGGCAATTCAGTATCAATTACAAACAAATCTATTTGCTTAGATATACATCCAATATTCATATAAACTTTTAATTATACCTTTGGGTTGAATAGTCCCACAAGTTTGATTTATTTTTACATTACTATTTCTTATAATTTTAATGTTTTTTAATTGTTTAGCTAAATTTATTGGAATTAATGACACATTGCTTCCTGTGTCAATTAGAGTACAAAAGTGCTTGGAACATACCATTGACTCAATAATTAGTTGTCATCCTTGCCTCTGGTTATTTTCGTTTCTGGGCGAGTACAGATTATGTCTATTCTGTTGTACAAACTGCCTAGGTTGACTGTTGTACTGTTGATTTCCACTGAATCTCATCATGTGCGATTGATGTGGCTGTCCATGATTTCCTCTTGCTTGGAATCTGTACTGTTGACCAGTTCCTCTGTGTACACCACCGTATGCGTGATTCCATCGGGTATAACTTCCAGTATCTACCGGTTTTCGGTCTGCGCTATCCGGTGTTACTGCGATTAATTGTCGCATCGTTGAGATCCATTCGCAGGGTGTCGAAATCTTCTTGATAACTAGGAACTTCTGGAACTCTAAAGGAATAGATAATGTCATATGCTCCACAATTGAACTGTCATCATAATTTAGTTTCTTCCCCAACGAAAGTTTTTCCGTAAAAAGGAAATTAATTCTTTAGTGTCGTTTAATGTTAGGTTTTGAAATTTTCGAATATCTTCTTGTTTCGTCGCATCGAACACCGTCATTAATAGTTGTTTACTTTCTTCATAAGACTTTTCAAATAATTGGTTTTCATACCAAAATTTAAGATAAACTCCCGTGAGATATCTAGGAATATTTTGCTTCTTCCATTGCTCGTCTTTTTGATATTCCAAACATTGTTTATCAAAACACTCAAGAAAACTCTTCAAACTACTAAACTTATTAAGATCAAATTCAGGGAAAAGAAAGTTTCCCTGGATGTGTTGACTGGTGACTCCTGCCGGAAAGAGTCGTCTTCCATGGTAGTATCGTTTTCAATGCAGTCGCTCGTTCGAAAAAAAAAATTGTTGAAGTTCATTCCATTGGTTTCCTCGCGTATTTTGCAGTACTTTAAATCATCCTGCCGGCTCTTGACAGGCCCCAGGCCTGCTGGTAAAATGAGGAGATCATCATCTTCACAATATTCCTTTATTACGCTTTCATCATATATAATCTAACATGGCGGACCTTTTGCCGCGCAACCGGGCGTTACCAAATACAACATCGCAGCGAGGAGACACCAGCCAAGTCCTTCCTAGTATGCGTTCGCCTTCGTCAGCGCTCGTTGCTCCTTTTAACAGGCTTGTTTACTCATAAATCCTTACGCGATGGTAAAGAGTTCGCTCTATTTTCATTTATTACTTCTTTAATTTTGAACCTAAACTTTTCAAACCTGACATATATACATAAGAAAATGAAACACACAAAAAAAGCCTTTTATCAAAAAGAAAAAAATATTTCTAATTTTTCGTGGAACACTAAGAAGTATAGACTAAAGATGATTGTCTTTTTAACTCTCACTGTCACTCTCTCTCCCACACACGCGCACACATATACGGGGAAGGGGGGGGGCAAAATACTTGGAATCGAACTGTTGCACGCGCAGCTTTGTTGTTAAGAGTTGTTCTTTTATGTGGCGTTAGTTGGGGTCTTCGGGGACCGTTAGTGAGCTGTCATCAGTCTGAGTTGAGTGGATTACTTGCAGTGCTTTGTGTGCATTTTTGTTTCAAGCCTTTGGCGATTAGTGAGATGGACTCCCACAAAAAACAAAGAGTGCGTGTGAAATTTCAGTGAAGTGATCAGGCTCAGCATTGATAGTGTCCAGTAGGTCCTGCGCAACTGCAAGACGAAATTCTTTCTGTTCCACCGACAGAACCTTGGGAACGAATTTTGCAGCCACCTTGCGCATGATCATACAAAATTGCATGTGACGGAACCTGTATTGATCTAAACTTGTTCAACAGTCTCTCGTACGGTCAAACAGCTATCTTTTCTTATCAGACTTTCTACCTTTTCAACAACAGCTGCATTTCGAGCTGTTTTGGCCTTCCCGAACGCTTGTCACTCTCAACTGCAGTGTGGATACTTTTGACTTGATTAAATCAATTTGCGTGACTTCTATTCCATCGTCTCCAAATACTTGCTGAATCTAACGAATAGTCGATTTTGACAAAATTTGTCACAGTACCTCTGCTCTAGTCATCCAGTCGTCTTTTGAGAAATAAAAACCCGACGTAATTGTATAATAGTACCTCTCTCGACTACTTGCTGGATACGACTGGTACACCGGAACAAAGGGGAAAAAATTACGCATGCGCATTAAGCTGTCTCCTCCCTCTGTGGACAGTGGCGTCTTTAGAATATCTACTGTGCCCGAGAAAATTCAAGGTCGGATAGTTTTTGATCAGACCTTGTATTTATAATTCCCATCTGCTTCACAAAATCAAATATTTTCTGAAATTAAATTTAATGCTACAAAAATAAACAAAGCAACAAAATTTCAAAAATAATATAATAGTACTTTCATAAATAACATTAATGATGATGTCAAATGTATAAAATTTTTTTGTTCATTTCTATTCTTTGAAAGAAGAAATGTAAATTCTCATAGTTGATTTCTAATGATAGATTTTTAAGTTAAAGTAATGTGAAAATAAGAAATAATAAAGGGCAAAATGATAAGTGAAATAAAACAAAATAAATGTTAAAATATCTAACACTTTATATGGGTTTATGTGCATTTTTACATCTAAAATTTAAAAAAATGACAGATGCTGCCTTAAACATTTAAAAAAAATCAAAAATAAATTATACGAGATAAATAATTGTTTTACAAAGCAATAAAAATAAATACAATAACCTACAGGAACTTTTCAATATATGTTACTTTTACAAAACATAACTAGACTTTATAGTTTTCTCTAATAAATTCAAAACTAGAAGCAGTTTGGACATAATACAATGATGGTGACAGTACCTAAAACACATTAAAAACAATTTAATTGCTTTTAATGCGTGAAGTTTCGATATCAAATTCAAAATAAAATCTCAAGTCCCAACAGAAAAATCAATATATTTAATTTCCTGTATTATCAAGAGAAATAAATTTCGAGTAAAAGCTTTCAAAATGCTAGACGAAAATTTTTTTTTTCTGTACTCTATATAGTGATAGATACTAAGGAACTGATACATTATGTTTTTCACACGTAGAATTAATTAACTTTATGTACATTGATAGAGCGGCTTTTCTTCCTCATGACGTCATGTAGATGGTATATAATGATTGGTATTTTATGTCTCGCCTTTAGAGCTCATTTTTTCTTATAAGATCATTGACCACAAATGTATCTCCTTACCTCTTGGTGGTTAATATAACTGAGATAAGAGGAAAATATATTTCGATCACAATCTCATTCAGTGTATGACTAAATCCTTTTCTTAATTTCGAATACATCTTTCCCTATCATTAAATTTTTTAATGTTAAATATGTTTTTATAGATAGATCTTAAATTTGAAAGAGAGCATTATAAACTGAGATTTATAAAAAATAAGATAAAGCCAACATACATTAAAAACAATTCTGTACATTAACATGTATTTCTTTTTAAATATCCACAACACTAAGGAAAAAAATTCAGCAAAAAGGACTAGTGAGTCAGCCTTTGTGGATTCAGTTGAGAGAGTGTTACTTTTTGGGAATAGATTTACGAATTTGTTTACTTTTTTGATGCGGATGATATTTTGATTTTTATATGCCTAATCATGATAATCATGGTTTAGAATAACTGCATGGAGAGCTTAGCCTTGTCAGATTTTAATCGTCTGCGTATGTTTTAGGTGGTTATGATAAATTTTCTATTGCCTAGTGTGTATTAAAATATTTGAGATGAAAACATTTTACTATTAAACTTAATAAAAATGATTTATTTTTAGCTTGGAGTTTTAAAATAATACAAAAACCCTTTTTAAAAGCTACAAAAAGTGAGAATTTGGAGATCAGGGAAATGGGTGGAGTAAACCTTGACCATCCAAATGGAAAGTCAGAAAAATGAGAGGGAGCGTTCTGATTGGCCGACACAAGTGTTCGGGCATGAGAGCTTGCAATCTGATTGGCTGTGTTGTCTATTAATGTTCCCTACTACATTTATCTACCTCCTACGTCCATAATCATTTACGTAGTTCTGGATATATGAAAGCTTTTTTAAAGAATGAAAAGAATTGAAATTACTCGTGCGTTTTATTAAACTGGTAATAAAAATTTCTGATTGCAATTCACAAGCATTTACATTGCAGTTTTTACAGTATTTTTATAGAAGAAATATGTCTGAATGTCACTATATAAATATAATGTAAAAGTTTCCATGAATGTAACTGAACTGTTATTGCCACCGGATGTGGTATTGATGTTCAGATGTCATTCTTTCTTGAGTCTTCATGTTGTATGTGTGTGTGCGTGTCTGTTTACCCAATATCTTTTATGTAGTTCTTATTATTCTTGTGATGTGATATCAGAGTGCCAGAAATAAAAGGGTTTTAATCAACTAAAATGCCTGTATCTTTTTACATATTCTCTACATTCATGCATGCTGCGACCAGATCATCCTTTTTGGAATCGCTACTTCGTATTAAATATTGTAAAAGTAAATATTTATTATTTTTTTAGAATTATATTTATATGATATGAATTTTATAAAAAAATTATATATATATATATATATTAGTTTGAACTTTCGGATTTTTTAGTTTGAACTTTTGGATTTTATAGTTTGAAATTTCAGATTTTTTTAGTTTGAACTTTCGGATTTTTTAGTTTGAACTTTTTGATTTTAGATATTTTTTAATTTGAACTTTCGGATCTCAAATATTTTTTATACATATAAAAATAATTTTTTCTACCTATACAACTATTTTAAAGAGATGGGTGCATCATCTTGGGTGTTTGATGGTTCACTTATATTATGCACTAAATTGTTTTTAAATTTTATATTTTAATGTTGTAATATCTTTCAGAATGCGATGGCGAATAGTTTAATTTTTCAAGTATAATGGTTTAATTTTAACTTTTTAATTTTTAAATTTTTGAAATTTGGATATTTTCCAATTAACTTACCAAGTTGCAATAGAGGGAAGATTGGCGCCATCAAACTAGTTTAACCCCACTTATCGGTCCTTAGTCCGAGATTGCACTTGGATATTTTATAAATTTTTATTTTATTTTATTATTTTTTAATTTTGTTTGAAAACGATGGAATTTTATCTTTTGTATTCGCCATTGATATTTTGAAATGGGATTTAGTATTATAAGATTCATATACTTCAATTTTTCAATTGATAATTGCGATTGATTTTATATATTTAAATATATATATATATATATATATATATATATATTTATATTAAAACGTATGTTTTTATGTATGCCTGAAAGAATGACGAAACAGATATTGCTGATTTAAGGGAGAAAATAAAGCATTTCTTAAAATTTAACTATTAAAAGAATTGATTTTGTTAGCCCAAAATAAACTTTTGAAATAAAAAATAACAAAAAACACCATTTTATGCAGCTGAATTTATTTTCCTTTTTGGCTTATTTCAGAGTTCTTCACTCCAAATTTTTATTAAAAAGGTCGATATGGAAAAAGCAAATAGTTTGTTCCAAAATTTAATATTTCAGGATATTGAAAAATTGGTCAACTTTGATTTATTTACTGATCCATAACCTTCTACCTTTTGATTCAAAAAGCTGAATAAGATTTTTTTGTGAATGGCCCATTTTTCTAAACAAAAATTATGCTTGAATGCTGAAATGGATATATAATACTGCTGAAAAAAAGTAAACCTACTCCATTGCTAAAAGAAATGTGATGGAAATGCATTTCAAGTAATTAAAACTGATGTTAAAAATGAAAAAAAAATGATAAAAAGGAAGCTTACAAAAGGCTAAAAGATCAAAGTTTCAATATTTTTGAACATTTAGGTAATTTTAACGAAAAATATCAGCTTACTGTGTGTGTGTGTGAGTATAATTTTTGATCTTATAAAGCTTTGCAGATTATTTAATTTATTACCTGAAAGGAAATTTGAAACTTAAAAAACTTTATCCGTAGATCAGTGTTTCTCAAACTGTGGGGCGCCCCCTAGGGGGGGGCGTGATAACCCTATGAGGGGGGCGCGAGCATATTGAAAAGTCGAAAGATTATTTTTAAAAAATTATTAATTTACTGAAAGTAAAAAAATAAAATTCTGGCATATACTCGTATAGTAAAAAATAAATTACATTCTTACCTGATACAATACACTTATAAATATATTACTGCGCAATGCATTTTATGTTTAATTTATAACAATAATAAGTTAAGAGCAAGGTTAATAATTACCAGTGACCCCATGGGCTTGTCATATATAAAATTACATGCAAACATTAACACTTATCTTAATAATTTGTACATGGTTATGATTAGTCTCTAAAATGCCGATTAAAAATTACGTGATTCCCTCCCCACTGTTACCGGATAATACGTGGCGAGCGTGTGTGGTGTTTGGGGGTTGGGGTAGAAAAGGAGTTAATGAGCACAAATCAATGCTTGCTCGTTTCTACATTCTAAGTATATAAAAATAAGTTTCTACATACTAAGTAAGTTTCTACATTCGAAATAAGTAAATCCTGTGCAAACGTTGTCAAGATCATTTTATTCCATTCCAAATGCCTTCGGAATAATTTTAATGGATAGCAGTTCACAGAAAAGATCGTACTTTGGAAAGACGTATATATACGTCCGGGGCAACCAACGTACAGGCTGAGTGAGTCGTTTATATACGCACTTGAGGTTACAGTCGCATTGTACATTTAGTATCAAAGTATAGTATTATTGAATTTAATACATTGTTATTGTATGGAAGGGGGGCGCGATGAAAGTTATGATTGAATATTGGGTCGCAAGTATTGAAAGTTTGAGAACCACTGCCGTAGACTCATAATTAAAGATTTTTCAAAGGTCTTTTTGTGAAGGTCTCCTTGGACCTCACTTTGAGAACGAGAATAAATAGGATTCAGATAAGTACCAGTAGCCATTTTTATAAACAACTTTCTTTATTTGGTTATCTTATCCAAATAGAATCAAAGACTGTTTAACAAATATATCTAACTAGTATTATGAGGTTTTAAAGGTAATATCCTTTAAATTAACTTAATTAATTATCCAATTAATTAACAATTAAATAACGATCACGCAGAGATTACCACGATAAGAGATCACAGAATTATATTCTATGCTCTTATTGAACATTTAATTTTAATTTCATTCGCAATAATAAGACTAATATTTACTACACTGCAATTCAGCTCAGCTCAGCTTTTATCCGAGATTAAATCATCCAACAAGAAATCTTCAATTTAGCTTCACTATAACTTTCTGCTTCAATCTCTATCTCCTACTGCTCTAACTTTACTATTCCGTTTGACTTAAATACTTTATCTAATCTGCATATAACAAGGAATCCTGTCCGCTTTTTGGAGTTGATTGGAAATAGGTAGGGAATTAAATTTCCCTAAAAAGGACGACTCAGAAGGTTAGTGATAAAGTTCCGTATAGATTTGTCACATTTTATTTCATAAATATATTCATGAAGTTTATTTTTCTTAAGAAAATTTTTTTATTAATGTATATATATATATATAAATTTCGAATTATATTTCTTATTCCTAATAAAATACGACTTCATTTGTTCTAATTAATATAATTAAAATCCAATGTATATCATAGAACAGAAAAAAATCTTGTTCAATAATTTTTCCGGTGAAACGAATTTCGATGTTAAATTATACTAAAAACGCATTAAAGCTATGTATGAAAAATTGAAAAATTTATAAATAATTATTTACAAAAAAGATTAGTTTCAAAATTACCGAACAAATGAAAATAAATGTAATCGAATCAAAACTATTAAAATACATCGAATTGTATATAAAAGGGAAATTCATACCACACAGATGCTTGATAATTCCAACGAAAGGGAAATTTAATTGCCTTTTTTCTATCCGATGGAAACATTCAAAAAGTTAAAGGCGAAATAATTAATTATTTCATTTGGGACTGAGTCAATGATAGTTTTTGTACCGATTTTTTTTATTCAATCGATTGCTGTATATAACACTATCGTCTGATTTTTTTATATTGTTGTTCTAGTAGTTTTTCTACAATATTACTTTGTTCTGTTTGTTAATAAAAGGAGGGAAGAAAAATTTATAATGTTGGGGAAGGAACAACGCGGAACTGAAAAATATATATCAATGGCAGCACTGACACCAAATCTTTGTTAAATATTAGCAAACTTGAGTAATATTATTCTTATTTTTCTCAATTATTATTATTTTTTTTGTTTCAATACATATTTCAAATCCAAGTGAATTGATAAAATTCATACATTCGAATTTTCGACAAAATTTGAAATTTGTACATTGATTACTCTTCATGAATAAGAATTTTTTGAACAATTACCGAGAAAAATATTCATAGTTTACCAGTTTATTTAAGAGGCAATATTTTCCTTTATTAACATTTTATTTCAAAACCTCACAAAATCCTGAAGCAATTTTAAAACGAAGAGGCAGCATATGGTGCAATATTCTTAAGATATCTATTTCATTTAAGAAAATAAATGTGATATCTCAAAACATTTTCAATTAAATAAACATTTATATTACGAAATGCGTTTGAAATTCTTTGTCCACCATCTCCTCAAAGAATTTTCCAGAGAAGGAATAAATCTTCAGTGTCATAGAAATTAAAAGATGTTCCAAAAGACATTTCGATTGAAATGTGAGTACTTCTTAATTATTTCGGTATTTACGTACTATCGCAACAATCGTCAACGTTCAAGATAACTCGCCAGGTTGGCGACTCCGATTTCGCATGTGTCGTATGCGCTGAATTGGGAATCATATACTTCCTTTCATATAATGTCGACAATTGGTTGCGATAATGCGTAAGTACCCTTATTTCATATTTTTCATTTTTCTTCAAATACGGCGACGATGTTTAAAGTTCTAAAAAAATCTGAAATATTTTCTAAGCATTTTGAATTAAAAGAATTTTAATTTTGCTGACATAAAGAAATACGTAAGTAAAGAGTAATACGATTAGCCGTTATTGTTTACTGGATAATCACGCGATAATAGGCAAACGATCGCAGCGCCTTCTGGTGATGAATCGATCCCATTCTTTCTTGTTTAACGGTATCACTCGTGCGACGCTCAGAGCAGGAGAAGCGCGTTTCATCACGTTTCTGTAAAGTATAAGCTTCGCGGTCAATGGGGCATCCCATAGTCATTACTTTTATTACGTCTACAAAACCTTCGATAAAGATAATGACAGATAAATATGTTGTAATTTCAACGATATTGGGGTTCATAGTGTAGATTTTTTGGAACACAAAAGTCCAAATCAATGAAATTATAGATTCGTTATTGTTTTGCATTTCTGCGAAAAAGATAAGCCACTTTTACAAGTCTTACATTTTAGAGTCTTAGAAACAGCAGCAAATACTGAAACAAACTCCAAAATGCAATACTCGAAACTTGGACCGATGAGAACCGAAATGTTCATGCTGGTTTTTAGTTTTCTAGAAGAAACTGTTGTAAATTCAGTATCATTTTGGGTGGTAAAACGGTTTCCACTAAACTTTCGCTTTTTACTACGACCAGGATCAATGGCGGCGTGAGACCTGAGTTTCATGTGGGCAAGATACATTTCGCGAGGCCTTCTGTTGGCGTAAGAACAGGGTTTATAAAATAAAGAAACGAGTTTTTATTCATAAAGAAAAAAACACCAAACATTTTACTCATATTTCTTTGGCACATTAAATAATAATTAAAAAAAAGAAAAAAAATTGAAGAAACTGAAATGTTCTACCTTTAGTTTTGCTGAAATCTTTAATGATTGATTCGTAATTTATCTTAGATGTTCTATCTGCTGAATAATCACACACACACACGCACATACTCTCTCTCACACGCACATTGTATTTCTTACATAATTTTTTTTTATCAGTCTTGATTTTGAAAAGCTCCTTTCAGCAGAAGCGGTACTTACAGGTATTGTTAACAAAATTTGAAAGACAATGTAAATATTTGGAAAAATTTCTTTCAAATCGTTCTGTATGACATATTGGAGCAGATCTTTCACGTCTGTAATGGTGTTGGGTAAATTTGGTATCATATTTTGTAATTCTTCATATAATTCCTAAGGTTGTAAGTCAATGCTCTCACCTACTAGCAGGACTGTGTGCAAATCTTGACAGTTTTTCAATATTTGCTCTTTTGGAATATTTTTTAACTTGTTTAAGTCATAAAGAAAACCAAAATTTTCAAAATATTGATTTAAATACATAAACCTTAAATCCATATTGCTTATCAAAGAATCAATCACGGTATTAAAAAAGTCTGTTTCATACCGACTTTTGACAGACGTTATAGGTTGATTGCCACCTTCATAATCAAACATTCTTTTTTTTGGCTACTCTTTTATTTTTAAAATCTTTTGGCAAATTATAACTGCTTTTCTCAATAAACTTACCAACGTTAGAAAAGCATTTTCCGAATCCAGTTTGTCGATGCTCTTTGATCCAGCTACAAAATGTACACAAATGTTCAAGAGTAATTCATAAATGGGCTTGTACAGATCGCCGTAATTTGTTTATTTTATTGACACGTGTCAATAACTCATGCCCAGGGGCGTAGCTACCGATGTGTCAATGATAAGGGGCCCCAATATGTGTAACTACAGTACCACTAACAAGGTTTTCATTTCTAAAAAAGGGGCCCGTTGAAGTTTTGATACGGGGCCCACTCAGAACTACCTACGCCAATGCTCATACCATACATATAATGATACGGGAAATTCCAAACTGAACATTTCATTTAAAACGGAATCGTAATCACATTAAGTGTGTCGGATTGTTCCGTTTGGCTTTTAAGTTTTCTATGCATTCAATAACATCATCAAATTGTAATTATTCGGCCTTCACCGCCTGGATTCTGCTTTCCCATCTGGTGTCTGATAAAGTATTAATAGCATGCTTTGATATTTCTTTGATAATTTTCCAGCGTTTGTTGGAACTTCAAAATAGCATCTCTGTTCACATGCGAAGAACTAATCTCAATCTCCTCTTGATTGTGACATGTTTCTCAACATGAACACATAAATCTCAGTGACAGATTATGATTGGCAAGCTTTTATGATCCAATTTCTATTTGCAATTTTCGTCGTTCGGTAGCAAATAGTCAGTTCATATGGAGTAACTTCTAAATTCGACGGAGGCTCGGATACGGATTAACATTTTTGAAAAATTAAAAGAACCAATTCATTTGATTCTGTAGTACTGGATTCAGTCTGACCGAGAAATTTTATCATATTTGATCTTTAAACCTGGTTGGATACAACTCTTTCTGCTTTTCTTTTTCTTTTTGCTGCACCAGATCCCCATTTTCTCCCTTTATCTCTATCTCTCTTAGTGCCTATGCATGATATGATTAATGAATTGTGAAAATTTCCCACAGTACCATTATTTATTCTCACATCAAATATTTTTAAAATTTATAATATGATATAGAAACATGAAGCGAGACTATGTCGACATGCGATACTTCGATTGACGTTCTAATGATGGGAAATCCCGGGCCATGCCCCATCTCTGACCGAGGATCCCTCGCGATAGCAGCTTAACTCCAGCTAATGCTGCCAGATTGAATATGAGCGGAAACGACAAAGTTGAGAAATTTTTAATAAAAGAAAGTGGAAAACAATATTTTCACGAATTATTTATTCATATGCTTTCATGCACCGATAAATATCTTTTTATAAAAAAAGTCGATATAACAATTTTTCGATATCTTATGGCAGAAAAAAAAGCACAGTTGAGAATTTTCTAATTTATTAATAATAAAAAACCTTGTGGCACGCACTTTTGGATTTTCCTTACTTTTCGTTTAATTCATTTCGGCTTTGAGTCGCGAGACCTTGGGCACCATCCAGGTCAGGGGCTGCGTAAGGCAGTGGCCCACACCGCCTACGTCTTACGCTGACTAGGATGAACATTTCCAGTTCTATTTCCTTTTAGACCAGAGTTTCTCAAACTGTGGGGGGCGATAACCTTAAGAGGAGGGCGCGAGCATATCGAAAATAAAAGATTTAAAAATAATTAATTAACTGGAATGAATTAAAACAAAATACTTTCATACATAATAAAAATGCACTTTAACCCTGATATAATTTATAGGCGCGCGCGCGCGATATTAAGTCATCAAAAATAAAAACTTCTTCAATACCTAATTAGCTATCTTTGATCTTATAACCAAATAAAAAAACTTTTATTTGATTTGCTGTAATCCCATGATGAGAGATTTTTTTGCTACGCTTTCTTTTTAAACCTAACATGCTACTCTTTCAGAGAAAAAACAGATTCCAGACCCAGAATCGAAAAAATTTAGGAACTTAAAAACAATTAATCACTGTCGTTATTTTTGAAATATTGCACATTATAGCTATAATCTGTTTGACCTTCTAAGTTATTAGTACAGTTAGTTATGACCCCTCTCTTATGTCTCATGTGTTTGTTTCTCATTTAGGGAAATTGTAAGTAATGTATTTCTCTGTTGCGCTTTTTTCAATGCAAAAGAGTTTTATGATATTTGGAAAATCACGGAGAGCACACATTTTGAAAGATTACTTGGCCAAGACTTATTTTTATGATTATTCTCAAACATATAAAGCATAACAAAAAACGTTTTACACAATTTTTTTAGCAGTAACATACACATTATCATAATGAATACACATTTTACCCGGAAGTGATCGCGCGGGACACACAGATTACGAAATCGTTAATTCTGGCTAAACTGTTTATTTGTTACCAAAGAAAAATTGAAAAGTTCTTGAAGGTAGGTAAGTAAACTTTCTCTTAATTAAATTATTCACTGGAATCACGATTTGTATCGTGTACAATAAAATAATTATATAAAAAAAGGATTGGGGTGACTTAATAATGCCGCTCGACCGTATCGAGTACGCGCCTGCTCCTGGGTTAAAACATGTTGAAGTCTTTTCGCTTTAAATATTAAAAATAATACAATTATTCTTCATCGGAATTTTATATTATTGTTCATTATTTAACATCAATTATAAATGCGAATTCTGTGAGGCTTAATATTACAATTCGCTTAAAACTAATTATAATTTGAGCAACCATTTTAAAAAATCATTTTACATTTTTGTAAACATTGTCGAGCACTTGGCTTTGCTCTCCTTACAATTCAGCTATTATATCAATGTTTTATTTTCTTATAAATGAACTCGGACAAAGAGCGGGCACTTCAGCCGGTATACTTTTAATGTATCAGTGCTGCACAGAGTATTTTATAATTAATTAATTAATACTAAATTAAGAACAAGTTTAATAAGTATTAACGACTTCCATGGGCTTGTCTTCCAAAGCAAAGTTTTTATAAGGAAGGTTTATGATTAGAAATTGACCCTCAGAATTCTTTTTCTGTATTTAGCAGATATCTATATTTTGTCTTCTAAGCAGCCGCCGCATTTTGCAATATGTTCAATTTAAAAATTAGAGAAAGGAAGAATAACATAATAATTATCCTATTATTTTATTTATTTATTTTTTTGCTTAAAAGTAGTATACAAAATTTAATACTTATGTAACTAATTTGTATGGTTTATAATATTAAGATCGCCTATTGTAGCTTTAGCGTCAAATTGCATTATTATTGCATTCAGTACATTATTAATGTATAAGGGGGGCGCGATAAAAATTGTGATCGAAAAGGGGGGCGCCAGTAATGAAAGTTTGAGAAGCACTGTTTTAGACCACTCATTGTTAAAATAAATAATTTTTAGCTGTTGTGCTCTTCGAAGTTTAGCCAAGACTAAAATAAATTTGACAAAATATTCAATAGCTATAAATATTTCCTTTTAAATCTGTGCAAACGTCTATACTTGTATGAACGTATATTTGTTCAGAAAGGTATATCAGGTATCAAGCGACTAAGCACAATACGCCCAGCCTTCGACTGCCTACTCAGTGCTCCGAACAGCTTCTTCTAACTGCTGTTTCTTTATAACAACTTCGAATTTTAAAAATTCCCTTCACTACCGTATTCTAGACATGTTAAGGAAGCAATTTATGGAAGAAGAAAAAATTCGATTTTTTTAACCCATCATATCGGTTCAAAAACCTCTTTAAATTTATGATTTTGTGGAAGGTTTCTAATTGTCCATGAATAAGTAATTATTTTAATTAAACAAAAACTTATTATTTAAAAAATAATTTGAGAAAAGCTGCATAATTTAAAGAAAGCAGAGTTTTTTTCAATTAAAAATAATGCATCAAAAGGCCTTGAAAAACCAATTGAAAATCGCTCTAATTAAAACATCTATAACTTAGTAAAAATGTTCATATAAATATTTTTTTCCGTGACAGAAGTATTGATATACGATGGCACAATTGATAAGGATAAAAATAAATGAAAATTATGCGTAAAGGAATAAAAGATACCAAAGAATATTTTGTGTATGTTTATAGCTAAAATCACAAAAAAATGAAGAATTCTAAAAATCGTAAGAAAACAAATTTTAATCTAGTATCTATTCAAACTTCTATTAACTAGATAAGCAAAACACATACATCGATTTGATTTCAAATATACATTTTAAATATTTTTAGTTAAAATATGTGTAGTTATATTGAGAATTCTATTCCGTGACTTTTCTGCAAATTTCAAAAAAGCTATAAGGTAGGGCAAATTTCTATTAAAATTACATTTGACTAGATGCTAGTTTGGAGAATTGAACGAAACGAATTCAAAAAATAAAATCTTACTGTGTGAATATCACGTATCTTTGTTGAACAAATTAAATCAACACTTTAAATAAAAAAAAACCGAAATTGTTTCAAAAGTTCTTAGCTTCAATATATATTTTATCCGAATAGGATTATAAGAAATATTACGTCCAAATCGTGGAACATAATAAAAATAATAGAAAGATATGTCAATTAGATTATCAAGGAGAAGAAGAATTAAAAAAAAAAATTGATTTTTTTTGGCCAGAACAGAGTCTGAAACAAACACATTTAATTTCAACACGAATTTACATCTATCTTTTTTTATCTAACATCTATGTTTTTGTATCTAACATCTCTCTTTCTCTGTATATATATATATATATATATATATATAAATACAAATAGCTATAAAACCCAAGTATAACAAGTCAAGATAGAAAATATTAGGCACAGTAGTACAATAACAAACTCCTGGCATTTGGAACCAAGATTGCATGTTTAAACAAGTTTTAGGATTAGCCAACCTTCACCTGTAATTTGCCGAAACCACTGAGCCAAAGGGAAAGGAAGGAATAATATTAGGAGAAATTTAAATATTACGAATAAAAGCACTATACTATTAAAATATAACGATAAAAGCATAGCTTTCTAATATTTACAGGTACAGATTTAAAGTCGATGCAATAAGGTAGATAATAAGACTTTTTTTGTGAGTACAACAACTAGTTACGTTCCCCACCAAATACATCAGAATAAAAACAGTACCGCACTAAGTTATTAAATGTTGATAGAATAATATAAAGTATATAGGTATATGTACGTTTAAAAAAACCATAAATATATACATTGATATGAAAATTGGTAGAGAATAAATGATTACAAGAATATTTAAAAAAATATGAATAAATTATTAAACATGTGTGGCGCCATCTATTGAATAATTGTATATTTAATTAAAAATACTAAGATTAAAACATATTGTCAATAATAATTAATACATATTGTATTTTCACTGAGAACTATTAGAAATATAATTGTAAAGAAAGTTAGCAGGGTATTCATGTTCAATACATTGTTTAATAAAGTTATTAAAATTTAAATATATATTTATATATATTGTTACGTAGATCCGGGTTCCAGGATTGTATGCAAAACAGTCACAAAGACAAATAATAGTTCTTTAAGAGCGATGCGAATTTATTATCGGAAATCCAATTCTTTAAATACCGGATTCATTTCGCAGTAATATTCACAGAGTAAATCTCCAAAGGTCTTCACACTTTCAACAGTAATCAAATACAATTATTAGTGTTTAAAATACCCGTATGTAAAAGATTATCCACAAGCCCAGCCGACCTAATTGGTAATCAAAACAATGCTCACTAATCGCTGGTTAAATCAAGACTGACTGGTAGAAAGCTGAGGGGCCATTGGGAAACTGGGTTATAAGATAACCCTCCGTCCCATGTCATAAAGGTATAAGTTTCCTTAGAGTGGTTATGGGAGATATTGATATGCACTTAAAACATTTTAAATATAAAATCAAAAATATAGAAAAACACAAAGTAAATAGTTCTTGTCTGCAATAGAAACTAAAGTATCACAGTTTTTCACATACGGTTGAAGATTCCATTTATGATGCACGCGACAACTGGGAGCCGTGCGATCCGGTGCTCTGTGATGATTTAGCAGAGGTGAACGAGGTGAAGAGTCCAAAGTCCAGAAGTGGTAAATTCCGTCGTCAGGGTAGAAGAAGCACTGTAATTGGTCTAGAAAGTAAAGTAAACCTTAAATTGGTTTTGCAGTGCCGCGGTCGTTGTAAGGGGGAGGGGTAATAATGCTAAGGCAAGATTGAAAATAAATAGAGTAAAAAATAGACGAAAAATCTTAGCAGGAGATTATTAATTTGTGCTATAATTTGCGATTTAGTGAGTGGTGTCTTTGAAGTGTTTTTGTTGGGGCAGGGTGTTGGTTGTACAGAAGCTATTTGTGGTGATGTTAGTTGACTTATATGTTGGACTAGTGTTGAATGTGCATGAATGGTTTGTTGGAGCGTTTGAGTGATTAAACTAAGGCAATCTGTTTGTGTGTTAGAAATTTGAGTAGGTACAATAGTGGGGGTGGGTATTTCCTTAGAAGTTGGTGTGTCGATTGGGGCAGTCACGAGTGGTGCCACCTGTAGTGTTGTGTCGGAATGAATAGTTTGTTGGGTGACTTGAGCATATGAGATATTGGGCCTGAGAAAGTTATTCGATATGAGAGGGTTTGATTTAATGTTAGTGCCTTTGCGTGGTTTGGGGAAAAGGGGGCATTTGCTGTAATTGGCCATGTGGCCGTGAACCTGGCAGTTAACGCAGAAAGGGGTATCCAGCTTCTTGATCTGGCAGTCCCTGGTTTGGTGTTTCTCTCCGCATTTTAAACATTTGGGCGTCAGTGGCAGTGTTCTGTGATTGCAAAAGCATTGGATTACTCCTCTGCTTTCGACAGTAATTGACCTAGAGTTTTAAGGTGGAAAATATTTTCATTAAAAGTGTTTCTTGGTAGTGAGATTGTTAAGAGTTGCGTTATATTTTGCCTGCCGTAACCTTATTGATAGTCTACTACCAAGAAGGTCGGATTGAATTTCTGCCGTTTCGGTTGAGCGGGGAAGGCCCTTGATTACGACTTTAATGGGTCGCTCGTGCTTGGGTGTAAATGTGTAGAAGGGAATTTCAGCACTTCGAGTAATTGTTTAATTGTAAAGTTTTACGTATTTTCCGGCAGCGTAAAGCGGGCATTTTTCCAGTAAGAGTTTTTATGCGTGATCGAGGTCGTCCGTTATCAGTAACATGATGGGGGAGGCAGCTTCGGTAATTGAATAGACTGGTTAGTTTTGTGAGGGTGTTTACGGGTGATTTATGAGTTGTAACTGGGGTTTCTACGGAAGCGGTGTTATCTAGTGCACTGAATGTGTTGGTTAGATTGATCTTAAAGTTTAAATCGGTGTTAGAATTTGAGAGAGTGGATTTAGTTAATTTACGGGAAGGGGGAGAAGTAAAACCTTCGGAGTTTTCTTTTCGTTTTGTCGGAATCGGTGTAGGTGGGGGAGAGGGGTCGGGAGCGTTAAGTTTAAGTGGGGTGTCTTTTGAGTTGTGTCGCGAACAGTTGGGGATGCCACAAGGGGGTAGAGAGGTGTACTCACTTACCGCTTTTTGCAATCTTGTGTTGTTGAGGTCCAGGTAAGTTGATTCCATCTGTATCATTGGACTGTTCGGATCTGTGATTCCACGGTCAATAGCTCCTTGCAGGGTCTTTTGGGAAGTCTCAATGTGGTCACTGATAGAACTTCTATGAGGTTGGCTAAATCCTGTAGTTTCTTGCAGTGCGAATGTGTGGGGCCGGCCTACTCAGGCGTTCCGGGTCGTGAAACTTGGGGTGATGCGGGAAGTGGTAGCTCCATACCGGTCACTCCGGGTGGCTCTTCCGAGGCAGCAGATTCGCTGCCGTCGCGACTGGTAGTCGATGCATTTTTGGTGCGTCGCCGTTCGAAAATAATTTTTGATTTCTTCCGAACCATAATGACTGGTAGAGACTGGCACTGCTCTATTTATATATCCGGTGGAAGCTTTCAGAAAAATCCGCATGCGTCAAAGTGCGTGCAATTAGTGGCGAGTTCCACTACTTTCTAGAAGAATCCAGACGGTCTCAAATTCGCCCACATGGTCGCCAATGTCACCAAAAGGGTCGCAAATGACGCCAAATTGGCGGCCAACCTAGTCGTTGGCCAACTTGGCTCTACCACCAAGATTTCGCCAAGTTCTTATTGAATCGCCACTATAGCGTAAGGAACGGTATTGCTTTTAAATATTACAATTTTAACATAAAATAAATATAACAGAGTAATATAAAGGCATTACACATCCAAATGCAGATTATTTACACTATTTACACAAAATTCGTAACACAATATATATATATGTGGTGCCGACCGATATTTCCAAGCCACTCCAATTATTCTACTCATGCTCACGAACGCACTGAGTGTTTTGGGAGCCAGCCAGTTGTTAGACGCTCAACGTGGCGGGAACCGACGCAATGAGAACGAGTTGCGACGCCATTGAAGGAAGACGTAGGCGTGGACGAGATGACGGACTGAGAAAGACTTGCTTGGATTAAGACGTTAAAGACGAAGACGATAACACCTCGCGTGTTAATGATGAACTGTGTAGTTGTCCGTATTGTATACAACATGTAAATAAGTACAAGTAATTAAATCTATATTTAATCATAAACGAAATGCCATTCCTAACCAGCGCCCCCACATATATATATATATATATATATATATATATATATATATATATATATATATATATATATACGATGAATTATCCTACAAAACAAAGAATGGAAAAATAAGGGAATCGATAACCTAGAACAACAAATCAGTCAAATTGGAAAACTTATCTTTTCTAAAACTGTCACTGACTTAGGGCAGTAAAGTAGGATTAAGCTTGTTGTATAAGATTCTAATCTTTCGTAGAAAATTTATACAGAATAGTAAAAGAAAATAATGAAAAACATATAAGCCAATATTGAAAATTACTTAGACCTAAAATTTCCCCGCGTATTAAAACAATAAACCATTAGAAAAATATAACAATTTTGAAATTCAAAACATACCAAAAATTTTGAAAACATGAATACATATATTCGTTTATATGAGGAAAGAGACTGACCCACTCGCTCTCATCTCCAAATCTATTAGACCTACTGATTTAAAAATTGGTTGGCACGTTTCTTTTTTAAATAATTTTTGTGTGTATTACCTGTGTAATATATTCATATTTTTCCAATCTTCGGGTGGTTACCTTCACTTCTCATTATTCTTTTATTATTTATTTTTTGCTTATACCATAGTTACCAAGTTGTAAATGAGTAAGTTCGGTTTTATCAAAAATTAGTTTAACTCTGTGTTTAGGGCCTCAACTCTAAACTGCTTTTTCACTTTCTTGGCTTCATTCTTATTTCTGCATTCAATTAATTTTTTTTTGCTTTTGTTCTGTATTTATTTATTTTTGATTATTTTGTTAACCATTTCATATTTTCTTGTTATATATTCATATAATGAAACAAAGTCAGTATTTTTTCTACTTTTAAAAAAGCAATATAAAAACCTAATTAATAAAAACCTAATAAAAATATCTATAAAAATGGAACTTTAGTCTTTTAGATATTTTTATATTATTGTAAATATGATTTATATTCTATCTAAATGCTAAATTTCACTTACAACTTATTAAACAACGAATCATTTAGAAAAGATTGTGAATATTTTGAGGTAAGACATTTTAAATAATTAATATTGAAATGTTTCTTCAATAATATTTATTATTATCATGCATTAAAAGTATAAACTATTTAATAAATCATTTTAAAGATACAAACGCATCTGTTTACAAAAAAATTGAATACGTTTTTATTTTGAATTTTTTTTTTCAAGGAACTAAAAATGAAAACAATTATGAATTTCTTATATAATTCATTTGCTTCTTCTTCTTTACATTATTTTCAGCAATAAAATCAACAAATTATCAAAGAAAAAAGTCCTTTATCTTTTTTTACTATTTTAAAAATTAAAGATAACAGATTTAATTAGCAAATTTATTAAAATTAACATGAAATTAAATAAAAAATTTAACACAAATATTAGTATTTAATCTGCTTATTATAAATTTATGATTACGCGTGAAATCATATAGAAAGAAATAGCTTTTTTCTTTTATTACTTTGAAAACATTAAAGATAAATTTAATTAAGGGCTTTATTAAGAGTAATATGAGATTAAATAAAAATTTAATGCAAATGTCAATATTTAACCTGCTTATAAATTTATAATGACACGTTAAATTCCAACAAAACAAAATCAAATCCTATTTTTATTATAGCTCTTTTCATGGTGTAAAAAGATTATTCATAAAATCTTAAGGCGGAAAATTATTTAATGATATTTTCAGTAATTACTTATTTATTTTTTAAATCACATTTTCGTTTAAAACATTTTTCTATATTATCTACTACAATTACAATAATGATTATAAAATTTTCAGAACAAATGTAATTAAATATAATTAATTGTCCCTTTCAACTAACATTCCTTCCGTAAAACAATAAATAATACAAAAAATTGCACATTTTAAAAGTTATTTTGGATTTTTAATTACATTTCACACCGCAAATTCGATATGTATTACATATCAAAGCACATAGTTCTTTTATAATAGTATTGAATTCGAAAAAATAAATAATATCCGATATTCAAATGAATTTGGAAGGAAAAAAATTTTATGTGCATCAATTAAAAGATTTGGTATCTGAAGTATTGAGGACATTAATGCAAAAACTCCTTTCGAAATCATTAATTTTTTAATAAATTAAATATTACCATCAAGAAAGTAATGAAATGGATGGAAATTCATTTGATTTGAGTCTGGATGTGTTTTTCTTCTTTAATATGATTATAGCTTTCATTTTCTCTTTAATTTGCATTAAAAGAAAGCAAAAGGGAAATGAGAAAAGTGCAAGTCGTCATAAAAGAAATTTCACGATTCTATAAATGGTAGGAAGTGTCCAGAGAAAAAAGAATTAGACGAACAAGCGAGAAAAATAATTTAGCGTAGGTATTAAAAGAAGAAAACATGAAAGAAAAACTAGATGCCATTATAAATGAAATCTGGCTTTTACAAAAATTCAGACTTAGGCGTTAAAGGATTTTATTTAGGTCGAAATTAAGCTTTCTTTATTTTAAAATAAAAATGGAATGAAAAATGTATTTTTAAGCCTGCATTTATATTTTGTTGTGATCTTTTGATGTAGAGTGGATTTTTTAATCTTTCGTTTTTGTAAAATTATTTGTATTTCAAAACACTTCTTTGTGAAGGATGCATACTTCTCTTAAGAGGAAAAAAAGGAATTTAATTTATATTTATGCTAAAATATTTTGTAGTGTACTACAATTTTAAATAATGGCTTCAACAGATACTTATAGTTATTAAAGATGGAAGAAAATGAATGAATATTAATGTACCCCTTTTTTAAATATTTTTTAAACTTTACTAATTCATGACATCACAGTCTTATAAATAACAAAGGAAGCTCCTTTTTTCTTACTTTTTAATCCCACGAATATGCAAATATATATATATATATATATATATATATATATATATATATATATATATATATATATATATATATATATATATAAATTTTTTTTTAAAAAATCCTTTACAATATTAACTACTTTTTAAACATCATGTATCAGTTTCTACATTGTTTTCTTTTTAAGTAATATTAAAAATACCGAAAAATATCAATTAATAATAAATGACTTTTTTAAAATAAAATCACAATAATAGTTTTAGTTTTCTTATTAACTTTATTTTTCTCTTTTTGGTACTTAATGTATTATCGCACAACAATCATCAACGTTCAAGATAAATCGCCAAGTTATAAAATGAATCATACTCTTTAAATCCTACCTAATTTTAATATTACATATATTTTTTATTTCAAAAAAATTAAAAATATTGAAATTCAAAATGTTTTTTTTAAAATTGTTCTTTTTTTTTTTTTTAAGATATTATTTATAATATTCTATTTATATAAAAATGCTACAGTGTAATAAGAATATATTTAATTCTTTAAATTAACTTTTGTTAATTAGAGCTACTATTTAAAAAATATATCATGCGCAACTCTTAAAACTTAATTAATATTTTATACAGAAATGCTTCTTATTTTCATATGTTTATAAGTTTTAAAAGTATGATTATATTTTAAATATTTTAGATATTTTTGAAACCTCATTCCTTTATATATAATGAATAAAATAATCGAATTATTTATTTCTAATCTCAAAGATTCATATCTAGTCGAAATTCGTTTATTCAACCTTTGACAACAAAGTTTGGTGAATGAAGTTAGACTAGTCACTTCACTTTGTTTCACTAGTCTGGCAACACTAGTGAAACAAAGCGCTGTATATTGGTAGCGGCAGGTGTTGACCATCTACTCCCACCGTTGTTCAATTGAGAGTCGTTTGTGTTCCATGTAAGACTTGTTTTACTAAGTTCTTGTTTAGTGCGTTGGTTCTTAACTGAGAACAGGAAAATGAACAAACAAAAGATCAATTTTAAGTTTTGTTTTAAGCTTGGCAAGGGACCAACAGAAACTTATTCGATGCTGGTATGTGTTTATGAAGATCTAGCATTGTTCATGAAGTATGTGTACGAGTGGCTCATTCGTTTTCGAGAAGGCCGGGAAAGTGTTTCTGATATTCCCCGTTGCAAAAGACTGTCGACCTCCATCCGTGACAAAAACATTGAGAAAGTGAGTAAATTAATCACGAAAAATCGTCGATTAACTGTGCGCATGATAGCTGGGTAATGAATGCTGCAAGGTACATTGAAATTTTGCCCCGTTTCATGAAATGTCAACGCAGTGCACGACCCCAGTAAACACAACAAAGTTCATAGTTTTTTGTTCAAGACAATGCTCGCCCTCACACAACCAATATCGTCAAAGAGTTCCTGGCAAAAAAAAAGGGGTGGTGAAAATTGAACATGCACCATTATCGCCAGATCTCAATCCACCTGACCATTCCTATTCCCCCGACTCAAACTCGCTTTGAAAGGAAAGAGATTTGACGATATTTCTGACATCCAACGAAACGTGACGAAGCTTTTGAACTCCATCTCAAAAGAAGACTTCTTGCAAAATTTCCAGGACATGCATAGCAGATTTCGGCGGTGCATAGTTATGGGAGGTGACTATTTTAAAAAGGACAGTAAGGTAACTTTCTTTAATATTTCATCTACGTTAATGTTACAGGACTATTCACCGAAGTTTATTGTCAAAAGTTGTCTTTTCAGCTCTTTAACCCCTTGCTTTTCGCTCCCGTCAATATCACGGGGTGAAATTTCCCTCTCTATTTCTCGTGCCCGTGATATTTCCGGCCTGGAGTGTTCAAAAAAGTAACGCGCAAAAAAAAAAAGATTAAAAAACTATCTATTTCTCAAGTCCAGAATCATCTTTATAACTCACCAGTTGGCAGTACCAGATTATTATTAACTTGTTTAGAGATAGTTATTTTATTTCATACTGGATGGTTAGCACAATTAAACATATATATTAGTGATAAACTTTTGTAACCTTTGCTCAGTTGTTTAGTTCCACTTTTCGTGAAAACACGTGAGGTGCGTAAAATATATATATATATATTTTAATATTGTATTCTCTCTTCATGGAGTTAGTCAGGAAGTGAATCGGATTCTATTTTAATTATTAATGGATCTGAGAGTGATTCTGAAATAACTGATTGTTTTGAAAGTTCGGTTAGTGAATCTGAGAACAGTGATGATGGATCTGTACTGTTACGTGTGATGTTGGCTTTTTTTTATCTCATGCTTTGAAATTTATCTCACAAGAAAAAATTACTATAATGTGTTTTTACATTGTATATAAGTGTAATAAAATTCTTCCTTAATGCTTATAACACATGTTTTTTTAATTTTTTTCCTTTGCCGGAAAACCAACATTCAGTCATAATACCACTAAATGTTGGCTTTTTTAAAAAAATTAAATTTTCTATTTCAGGCTAAAAATTTACCCAACATTTTAAAGTAAATACATTTATTAAACATACATTTAGTTTCACATAATTTTCTTGAATAAAAAAATTGGCATTTTTATGACCGTTTTCTTGAAAATTATGCGAGCGTTAAGGGGTTAATGGCATTAATAATCGGTCCCACCATTCGACAGAAACAGCTTTCCCCCGAGTCTGGGATTTACTAGACCACCTCCGTGTGATCATCTTAAAGCTCTCTCATAGTATAGCATGGAATTTAAGAACAGAAGGAATTGAATCAGGTACTGTTCTTGTCTCACTTATCTACGATTCAAGACTGAAGTATTGCACCTGTTATCCTTTGTATATTCCAAAGTATATGTCAATAATTATTATATATATCAATGAGAAGTTAATTAACAGCAAACTAAATAGAAAGCACGAATTAATTAAAAATAGCATGTGTCGCATTTTATGGACTTAATGATTTATTAGAAATACGATACATTATCAATTTTTATTCCAGCTGACAAGAAAATTAAACCTTTTTTAAAGTTTATAATATAAGGAAATCTGATTTTTACTCTTTTCAAAAAGGTAAATCCACAAATCTACGAGAATAATGATTAATTTTAGTAATATCTCTGATAACTGAAGGAAGTACCGAAATTCGACCTATTTCCAGATCTCTAAATTCCTCTCTTTGATAACCAATTGAGTTTTGATTAATGGTATGATGTAACTGAAAGCGGATTGCTATGCATGGAATAATCCTCAAAGAGAGTTTTAACACTTACAAGCATTTGTTTTGACGTCAATGGCTATAACGTCAAAGGCCTAATTAGTAGTCAATTAATAACCGCTTACAATTCTAGTGATCATATTGTTGAAGCACTTACCTAATTTGCCAGTGGGTGTATTTGGCATAAGGTTTAACTGAGATGATTTGAACAGAGGAGCCTTATGGATTTCGGGCAATGAAACCAGAGTAATTGATCCTTTGTTATATGAGAGGAAAATGCAAGTATTTTCGTAATGTACACAAAACTGAGTCGAAACTGTTCATATTAAGTTATTATTTTTTCCCAATAACCTTTTTGATGGCATTTCTTTGAATGTTTAAATTTAAAATATGGAGAGAAAATATTTTTGTCTTGCTTATATGAGAGAGGTAATTCTGTTCTGTATTGATTCTTATTGTGTTTAAATTTTGAAGATGTAAGTGCAAATTTTAAAGTGTTAAGTGTCATATAAAATATTTGCATTAAATGCAGCTATCTATGCAATTGCTGTTATTACAGAAGACATATTATTTACTGATAATTTAAAGAAATAGTTTTTAGGTTGAATAAAATATATAGCCAATGTAATCAATATATATTATTAAAAAATGCACAATGTGGATTTCGCTAAAACTCAGTCCCAGTACGATCAAGGGTGGTAGTCATCTATGCCCCCATCTATGAAGAAAGTTCCAATTTTTACCTCAATAAACCCCCAAAGGGCGTTAGGAGGGCTTAAGAAGAGTTACAGATAAATATTCCTGTTTTCGAACTATTAGACCTACATACTTGAAATTTTGTAGATATACTTTTCAAAAAGAGGTTTGTGAAAATTGACGACCAAGAGGCATCGCGAGGGTTTAAGGGGTGTTATAGATAAATAATAGGTGCACTCAATAAAAAAATAATTCTACATTTTTTATGCATTATTTTGTACCAGGTTTTACTCTTCTTACAATTAAGCTATTATATCAAAATTAGTATTTTTTACTTTTAAAAAGTTAGCCTGTGCGAAGAAGGGGTACTTCAGCTAGTATTAAACTAAAAAAATCTGTAGCAATGTTGTTGGTATATTTAAATAACACTACTAATAATGAAGATATTTGAAAAAAAGTTTTATTGGTAATTTAAAATATTGCAATTCCCAAATAGAGAAAATGTACTTATGTAATATTCCGTTGTGTGTGTGACCAATACGTCAAATAATAAAAAGATATCACCTAATACCACGATATAATTGTGAAAAACTGTTTCCACGTTTTCACAAACAAAATTATTCTGTCTGCGTATACTACGACAGCATTTGGTGATTTTTTTTTACTTAGGCGAAAATGGTGGGCGGTATAACACGTAAATACCAAAAAGCATAGTAATGGGACAATATGATTAAAAATTAAAAAAGTACTTGAAATCAAGCGAAATTTTATTCGTATGCAGAACGGTTGTCGAATAAATAAAATTTATTGTGACAGACTAATATTACAGACAATGCAGGAAAAAGTTCATAAACTATTTCACAGATATATAAGATATCTTGAAATTGTTAATATGAGGAAGGAAAAGAAAATAATTTAATTGAACGTAGACTTAACAATATTTGTATTAAATTCTACGCAGAGTATTGATAAGCTGTTATTTAGTATATACTTTGTTGTGTTTTTTTTATCTCTTAGAACATATCTCACATTAAACATTTTATTGGTTTTTTGCGTAATTATTACTAATTATGTTTCTAAAATTGGTACAGATATTAATGGAAACTATTATGATGGTTGAATTATTATGATTTCTTATCTTCTCATTCATTTTCTAAAAAATATACAGCTGTTAGCATTATTTCATACCCAGAAAATAATAAAGCAAAAGTCGCTTTATATCTTTATGATTATTTTTACTGTTAGACAGAAAAAACCGTCTGTGAAAATTTCAGACTTTTGTTCCGCAACCCAATCTGTGTGATGGAATTGTTTTAATTTGATATCTTGTCAGAAGCAAAAATTGCTTCATTCAGGACAGTAAAATAGAATTTTTATTTTTACACTTTATCTTTTTGATTAAAAGATGGAAACCGAAAAAAGGAAAATTTTTATTGCTGTTAAAAGTAATTATAAAAGCAATTTGATATATTTTTTTCTCTTTTGCTCACACTCTTTTATGGTGTATTTAAATTTGTTTTAACTTAAAAAGATGAAAAAGGAAGTTGAGCAAAATTTTTTGATTCTTTATGCAGTTATTTATAACTTTTTTTACATATCGCAAACATTTTCTATATTTATATGAAGATATTTAAATTAAAATAAATTTTATTTAATGCTTAAAAATTTGATAATTATCAGTGGGTACACAATTGCAATGATTTATTTAATTTACATCTTTATTATGTACATATATCTGTTTTTGTTGCATTTGCTTTGTGTTACAATAAAGCGTTCTTACTGATTCAGATAATTTGCTTCAAAATTATTGTTACTGTATAAACTAAAAGAGATTCTTATAGTATGTAATGAACAAATATGTAATTCTAGTGAAATAAAGCATGCTTTATAGCGCTGCGTCTGAAAATAACATTATTTATATTAAAAAAACAACGAGTATTTTAATTCTTTTCGAATTTATTGTTATTTATTTAACTTTTTGTGGCTTACCAATTCTTTTGAGTTAAGCAAATAAGAAAACAGAATAAATTACAGAAGATTATCTTAAACGCAAGCAGCTATAATTTTTGTAAATAGAAAATATCCCGATCATTAGAAAAAATAACATACTAATAAATAAAATGGAAGTGTATTCAACATATCAGATATTTCAAAAGTGCATTGTAAAAGTATATGCGATGTAAAATACCCATTGGTTGAAGAGACACAGTTTATTGATTTACATTCCCCGTGGTACAGATTTTATATATGAATATAAAGTATTTCAACAAATTGTCAACAAAATTGTTGCTACTGTGGGTGAAGTAAATAAAATAGATAAGATAAGAAACAAAAGTTTGAAATGAGATATTTTATTTAAGATTGATTCACAGCTGAAAATGCTTAATTTATCAATCAAATTTTCCAATACTGAGAGCAATTGCGGTATTACACCTTATACAATATGACATAGTATACCAACATACAAAAGACTGCTACCTTCTGCCGTATGGTGTCACATAAGTGCCGGAGATTTCTTCTATAGACCAGTGATTGAAGGGACCGTGATTCCTCTACAGCTGCGGCCATTGTACTGAAGAAAACTACCCCATACTACCTGCTATTTCTTGAACAGAATATGTTATTTCAAATTGCCACATTATTTGCAGCAATTTAAATTCTGAGAAACGCCCTTTTTCACATTTTACCTTTTTAATCGACAGAAAATTCATTTGAGAAGTTGTCGTATCCTCTGAAATCGTATGGTACCTATTTCACAGAAAAAGCTTTTTCTTTAGTTGATTACATGACAACAGTAATTAGCAGGTATGCTTAGCCCCTACGTGACTTTGCTTTTATGCATGCTTATTTCGCGCTATATGATCAATTTGCTTGTAACATTAATAGGTTTATTCTTGAGAGAATGCATGCTGTATTCAAATATGCTTTTGTGTTTCCTAATGTTATTTTGTGTGAATGATAGGCATATGTCATTTTCATAGAATTATCTATATTAGAACCTTCCATTGTCACAATTTTTTAACTAATCTTTTCATTTCGCATCGAATACTATATTTGAACATAAATTTTCTAACTACATGTCTCACCGATCCATAAATATTTGTTTTCATTGCTTTTTATTCTCACAATGAACTTTTGAAACATTCGGTATACTTTTGTGCTCACATTCCCATATTTTTAAGATATATACCCTGCCAATATATTCAAATTTTGCATCATTTCGTATCTAATGATATACTACAGTCAATATAAATCTGAAAACTATGTCTATTCGACCTATACATCCCTTTTTTATATTTTACAACATAACGAGCTTTAGAGATATCTAGTATATATTGTAACTCGTATTTTCCGGTACTTTCTAATCATAAAGCCTTCCCTATGCATTCAAATTACAAAACAAAACATTCCAATATATTCAAAAAATGAATATATAATTCCAATAGTACGTTTCAAAAAGGTTCATATAACTCCAATGTATAATAACTCAATTGTATAATAACTCAATTCATATAACTCAATTGTATAATAATTAATCTATTTTGATCATATCTAGAATATCTAAAATGTTTTTCCACGAATATTCACAAAATTTTCTAACAATATATTGTACATATTATATATAACCGAAATAAGCTCAGTTTGAATCGTAACGGAAAGAAAAGAAAACGTAATATCTAGAAGAATAAAAACTATCAAATGGGGAAGTAAATGATATAAAAAAATTCCTCATTCTTGGAAAGAAAGGTAATTAAACAGTTATTAAACATGAATTAAAGAAAACTATACAAGAGTAAATATTAATTATTAATACTTACTCTACTACCAATTAAGAGTAAATATTAATACTTTGCCTTTGTATTTTATTCATTGAAATCCTAGTGATTGAAAGGTTCCAGCTAAGATTATTATTAATTGTTTGCAAGAAATTATTTTAAAGATCTCGTGATTAGTGAGATCAGCAAGAATTTTGTATTGTATTATGTTCGGATCATACAGATTTTTATGTACGACGTTTGGTCTGTTCTGTTCTAGAACATGTTAAAGGTCTTGTCATTTTTTGCGACTCAAAAGCAGCTCTCCGGGCAATTTTAAATAGAGGTTCATGGATTACTGAAGAGATTTACCCTCGCTTGTTTAGATTACATGAATGAAATAAAGTCTGTTTTCTCCATTGTTTGCTTGCACATGTTGACATTACTAAGGTGACCAACCGTGCTTCTTTAGGGAGGACAGTCCTCCTTTTATAAGTTCTGTCCTTCCTTGAAAAGTGTCCCCCTTAATGTCCTATTTTTCAATATTTTAAAACTGATCTGTTAATCTCTGTATTCAGAGATGAACCAAACATTTTTTCAAAATGTCGAAGAATGCTCTGAAACAAATATCACGGAAAATAACAGTATTCAAAGGTGTTTTTTGACTTCATATTTAGTAAATTGGGTAGATATAGAAAATTGTGTTGAGTTTTCATCGAAAGAGAAAGGCTTGATATTAAAATCAATGACAATTGTCTGAAGAAATTAGAAGACTAAATGTATATTTAAATTTTGATAAATTAGAACAATGGAAAAATCAGTGTGTGAAATTGATAAAAAATGGGTGAAAATATTTAACCATTCCAAAAATGAACTTATTCCATGTGAAAATTCAGTTATTCTTGTTGAATTTACGTTGTACAACACTGGAACTAAAGCAGCAATTGAAAGAGTATTTTTCAATTGGTAATGATTTTTGGACTAGTGAGAAATCAATATTGAATGTTAATATTTTAGATACAGTGCATAGCGTAAAATTCAGCATGAAGGATATTTTTTGTCCCGAAATCTTCGATGTTTAGAAAATATGTTGACAAAAAAAGTTCATTCAATAGAAAAATACTCGTTTAAGAAAGTAATTAAAGGGAATGTAAGTGTAATTGGCATACTTTTGTATGAATTCATAAAACGTTTCATATATTTAAGTTGTAATTTTTTCTTAAATTTTTCGTCCTCCTTTCCATTGTAAAAAAATGGTCACCTTATACGATACAGGTAATGAAAATGCGGATAAACTAGCAGAAGAAGCTAGAAATTTGAATAATGACTACTTTATAAATGTTACCTTATTAGACACAAATGCTATCCCAAATTTCAAACAGAGAGAAGTCAATTCCTGTAAAGCATCAACTCTGTAATATAAGTGGAGACCGCTTTATAACAAAGACCATTGCTAGGCTTAAGGCCTTACCACACGTACAAGTTTCGAGCAATTTTTCGTCCAATTCGTGTATTTTTTACTCAGTTACCATAGCAACGGCTCCGAACAACTTTTTTCCAATGAGTTCAAAAAGTTGTTCCAAATAAACGTTGCCTTAAATTCCAGCCACTCGGGTTCAACGGCGCCATACGTCATAAACAAGAGGGCGGCTTCAGTCTCGTCAAACGCATCAGATATGGCGTATAGTATTTTAATGGTGTATAATATTTTAACGGCGTATAATATTTTAAACAGAATGGCGCTCCATTTCTGTTTACGTCCATCAACAAAAACGTGAGCGAAAAAAAAATAATATTGGATATTCGTTTTCCGAAGCAGAAAAATCAGCGAGTAATTTTTCAATGTAGAGATGGAGTACGGCTGACGACAGAGCATGTTGTTTTGTTTTCGGCAACCCTTCACTCTCAGATTGAGAGAAAAAATAGGGGGGGGGGAGAGTTGCCCCAAAAATGTACGTGTGATACGGCCTTAAGAAAAGGTCAAAACAGAGGAATGAAGTTTGATAGGGATGGTAGATGAACTTATAGGAATTATTATAACTGTTCAGATGCAGAGCTAACACCTGCTTATATTTTTGACTGCCCAGCTATTTTTTCTGCTATACCAGAAAGAGGACTCCTGTTTTCGTCAACAAACCTCTTTGTGGATCATATTGAACAGATTGCCAAAACAGTCATCTGGGTCCATGGTACTGTCTGATTTGGTCCCGTCATGGACACGACATCATCACCATAAAGATTTTTTTTTCTCAAAAGAGATTTTCAACATAATTAAAAACAATGCCAACATTGCGGACAAAAAAGTACTGTTATAATGTTTAAGGTGAAGATGTGTCAGATAATTACTAAGGGCTTAAGCAGGGGGTGGGCAGACTTTTCCAGAGTATGGGCTACTTCTAATTTTTTCAAGGTGTTGAAGCGCACCCAGTTCTCCAGTCTAGCTAGCGTCGGGTGAGTGAGTGTAATGTTTTATGGCGCAAGAGCCAATTTTGGCTAAGCTGCGCCAAACAACGTTTTAATCTGTGGTCTAGACGGGAAAAGAAGAAAAGAGGAATTGGAATGACAAGAAAGAGGGTCGAAAATAGAAAAGGATCACTAGGGCACCCCGGGTTCGTTAAGTCCGTGTTTACCAAAGATAGTAAACCCCTTGGGAAAAAAGGAAAAGATCACTAGGGTACCTCGGGATTGTGACACCCGTACTCACCTAAAGAAGATGAGCCTCCTGAGGGGTTAGCTAGCGTCGGTGTTCCACAAATATGTTTCTTTTTGTTTTCGCGTCTTAGGTCTTAGTAAAGGCGCCCCCCAAAGTATCTTGGTGTGTGTGTGTGGTTCACGGGTCAATCGCGATTGACTTAATACTCACACCCTAGGTTTAGAGAGAAGATACTTCGATGACACATTTTAGGCCTTCGAAGCGACAAAGCTATTACTATTCAAGAAGGTTCACAAATTAGGAAGCAACAAACAAAATTTTTCATGCAAAAGATGATTAAGAAGAAGTAAAATACCAGTAAACATAATCATTTATAGAGGATTGGGGTTGATAAAACAAAAAACTATCTCTAAAAATTCTTTTAGGAGTGTAAAGGTATTATTTAATTTTTTTGCTCATGGGAAGCAAAAATCATATTAAAAACTCATTATTCTATTAAAATTAACATTATCGATTAATTTATATTAGTACTGTAACTCATGGTTCACTTAGTAAGTGGTTTAATATTCATAACGTCTGTTCTGTCTCAAGAAATTATTAGCTTTAATGGAAACATAAAGAAACTCTTGCCTGTGTCAGAAAGGTAGAGAAATTAATAACTCTAATTCATGGATGAACATAACTTTGTTTGCACATCACAGGTACAGCATTTTTAAACTGAATGTAAACTATCATACAAAAGTAGACAAAATAAAGCAACCGCAGATCCTCTATAAAAGTTTCAATACACCCAATTTACCATGTTTTAATGGAATTAACTGTAATACATAAGTAAACAGATTTGTTTTGTATTTTAAAATAATGGTATAAAAAAGAAATAAAGAAAGAGATTATCTTTTGTTGTACTCTGATGGTTTATTTGATTTGAATTTTTATTAATGCCGCCCTTTGAAGCTATTCTAAGGCTGTTTGGCGACGGGCCTCGTTAATTCTGAGCCTTATATCTAAAGAAGTACTTTGATGTCTGTCATGTAGAAAGATGTATTTTTCCACGAAAAGAACAATAAATTTGACTTAAGCAATATCTGATTTGCTAACCGTATTTATGGTATTTCTTTCGAACATGCATTTGATAAGTATTGATTTTTGAATAGATCAAAAGAGGTAAATTACAAACGTTTTTGAACAGCTTAGCTTAGTTTTAGAACATTAGTTAAGTTAATCTCAACATTTTCCACTTAAACTAAAAAGTGATACGAGTAAAGTTTTCATAAAAATTGAAACATAATGCTAAGAATACATTATATGTATCGTTTAAACTAAGTTAGACTTCTAAAAAATTCAATAAATTGAGTAGGATAAACAATTTATTATCATTAATAAGATAATTCGAATCGTTAAGCCTAGTCAATGCCCATGTTAAGGAAACTATGACCCTATACTCCGGTTTTTTGAAATCTACAAAAATTGATTTTTGCTATGAAAATGAAGAAAGCACTTTCTGTGAAAATGATTTAAGAAAAAATACCCTTTTTAACTAGATTGTGTTCTTTGTAACTAGAGCAAATGGAGGAAAAAATATCTTCCTTTTCATAAACTGCTTAGATTTTCAGGATTGTAACTAAGATCTTAAGCATAAGAGTATTTTTAATACTTATACAGGTAAATGTGGAGATATTTTGGACATGATAGTTAATCCAAGAAGAAAAAGGAGGGACATAACTTATGCAGGGTCTAGAATGATTTATTAGGGTGGAGATTTCCTGATTGCTTTCAGATTCCCAGCAATAAATTCTCGTATTCCTCTGTGTGGGGGGCGGAATATTCATTAGATTTCTCTTCTTAATTCAAAGATAAAATATTTTCTAAACTTTAAATTGCAATACATTGAAAATTTTTCACAGACTCATTTTAGTTCGACAATCGTAAAAAAAAGTTTGGAAAACCCCGTGAAAATGAAATAATAAATTACTTAACAAAATTAAAAATTTTCAAATACCTATGCTAATTTTAAACACACTTTTTCGGATTTCAATTCTTTTTTTTATTTATGTACTGAAGAGATATTTATAAAAATATCATAGAAAAAAATAGGTGATAAAAATTGCATCTAAGGGATAGTAATTCTATTTTTCAACTTATTGATGAAACCAGTCTATAAAAAATGAAGTATAACAAAATGAAGTAATCAGGCAAAGTAAGTTTTTGAAAAGCGAATTTAGATAATTTATAGAATTTTTAAATTCATTAATTGATTACAAAGATGCATTCAGAAAATTCAGCACATAAAACATTGAATAAGGTTTCTTAAAGATTTATTTTAGAGTCGAAATAAATTAAATTAAATTAGCATTATCGAATATCTATATTTTACAGTAGTTCAAAAATTATGAAATGTGGCAAGCATATTTATTTGTTGAACAGAGATCTTCAAAAAAAGGTGTTTAACGGAAATTCCCTACCATTGGAAGTTAGATAAAAGTTCTCGAGTTTGAACTATTAGATGTACAGACTTGAAACGGAATGGAAATTAGATTGCTCGAGCGCCAGTGCGAGGATGCTTATACTCAGGCAGGCTTGAAATACGTTAGGCCAGTTTCTTTAGAGGAGTAGAAATTAACTAAGAACGTTTTTCACGGAAATCGACCACCAAGAGGGTGTTACTTAGGTTACTGAAGGTGCATAAATAAAAAGAAGTACCAATTTTTGAACAATTAGACCCAAAGATACGAAATTTGGGAAGCATGATTTTTTGTTGAGTAGAGATCCACTAAGAGAACGGATTTTACGGAAATCGATTCCCAAGAGGAGTTACGGGGTTGTAAAAATAAATAGTTTTATTTAGTTTTAGAAATTAATCACTTTATTTTAGAAATTAAAGTCCTTTTTAAATTAAGAGGTGTCGGTTATATAAATATTTTTCAATAAATATGAAATCTTATCGGTAAGACTACATACCAATAACTGTATATTCATACAACCTAATGAAATACCCAGAGAAGCAGGCTCGTAATGGATAATCTATTATGTGCGTAACAATAAATATACAACGTAATCTCCTTAATAAGTAAACATAAAATCACATCGCAATTAATCAATAATGATTTAAAAACAGCACTGCACCTGCATCCATAAAGCTATCAACGTTACCTCTTCAACATTTTTTAAAGAAAACCGGTAGGAAAAAAGGAAACCATTAAAATTATTCCCACAACAATTAACGATTCAGTTCACACGAATTTATGGAGAGGGATTTGATCCATACATAATTAGCGTTGTTAGATATTTACATTTTCCCTCAGATCATTTTTAAAAGAACCTTAAGCTAAGAGATCTCAATCGCTATCTGAATAAATTTGCATGGGAACGGATACCTGTGAAAGCAAAAGAGAAATCACATCAATCCCTTCTCGAATTAAAATAAGCCTTTTCTTTAAATCGAACGGGCGTTGTCTTGATGGGACAGACTAGGAGCGAAATTCAATTAGGTAGAAACGAACAAAAGCAACTAAAAAATCAAACAAAAAAATCCGCCATAAACTTAAAAGTTGTTTTGATTTGAGACTTCACTCTTGGGTTTCATCATAGGATTTTCGCTCTTCTTCTGAAGCCCCCTAGCGACCAGGAAGGTATTTATTCCCAAGCTGTTGCCAACCCCAAGCAGGCATAATTAGAAATAGTGTCTTATATTTAATTTTCTATGCTTGTTTAAGGAAGTGTTTATTAAAGAATCTGAATGCTTTAATCTTTTTTCATTAACTAAAAGTCTGATTAATACTGAAGCTCATAAATCTTAATCTGACGTTGATTTTTTGAAGGGCTTTTTTCATTTCAGTAAGAATTCATTATATATAATTAAATATATATTACTTTAATAAAAGATAAAAGTTTAATTAGTCTAACTAATTTGGATTTTACTAAAGCATTTATAACGTTATTTCGTAAGTAATTGTGCACATTGTCAACTTGCCAATCAATTACAACAAGTCAATTTTTATTTAAATGCTTGTTTTTAATTATTTGTAAGTAAGAGGAATAGGAAACACAGAAGTTCAAACAATCTAATTAAGTTATTTTCCAAGGATTAATCATTATTAGTTTTAAGTTATGTTGATAATTAATGACAGAAATAGTTTTAAGAAAGGGCGCATAATGTGTTTATTATTTGAATAGTTTGAATTCAAAAGAATATATATTTGGCACATATTGAAGATTAAGAATTTTTTAAAACAGCTTCAACTGTGATTAGATTTCTTATTTATAATTTATAACAGATTTAAAGTTGTTCTTGTTTATTTTTACACACCTTAATAATTAATTTTCTGTGAATATTTAATATCAAAGTAATTCCAAGTAAAAATTCAAATCAAATTAAAAGTTATATAAGATACATAACACACACGCACATAAATGAATCAATTGCAATTAAATGATAGAAGATATATTTGAAACTTGATACAATAAGAATAGTATTTCTCTTTTTCCAGATTTAAGTCAAATAGAAATTTTATCTGATTGCTCACTTGATGTGGTTTTCTCAGAAAATGTTCGATAAAAGGAGCAATAATTTACTGTAATGGCGTACCTTTAAACATATAAGTTTGGTGATAAGATTAAGTTTCTCTATATTTTCCAATTTAAATAAAGCACATATTAAAATACAGAGGTTGTTCAATAAGTATCGGGACAATTTTTTTTTCTGGTTAGTTGGAAGGGGTGGAATGCGATAAGTTGCTGGGCATCTAAAATAACTACGTGGCAATTAGGGATGGCGATTCTTTCCGAAAAAGATCGATTTTTAAATCGATTCGAATCGTAACCTGATGAATCGATTCACAAAGAAATCGAGGTCTAGAGGATCGATTTCTAAAAAAATAGATTTTTTAACAAGTCCGTATTTACAGTGTAAATATAAATGCATTTTAAGAAAAACAAGAAAGATACCATAACAAACGATCTTTTATCAGTAAAATCAGAGGGAATTTTTTTAGTTCAATTACAATTATTTTTATTACTATATCAAAGAATCAGGTATAAAAGAAAACATTTGTTTTCTAAATGTATTTGTTAGAAAAGTTTAGAAAATATGTAATATATATAACTTATAGTTCCCAGTGCTTAGTATCTAAGCTTTTTAAAAACAACAGTCTGTCAAGTAAGTCTACTGGGATTCAAAAGGGTTCCGCTCATGACTTGCCATGTTGCCGGCAATCGAAAAAAGGCGCTCACAAGGAACAGATGATTCCCCAAAATAACATATTATGTCGTAGCAAACACAATATAAAAATGAATATTTGTTTCGCTAATCACAGTATATAAAGACAGTCTGTCAATCAAGGCATCAACAAGTAACACAATATCAACAAATACAAAAAGTCAAAGATTACAAAAATTTAACTTTATTTATTTATTAACCCTCTAAGTGGATACCTTCCTCCTGAAAAGTTATTCCGAAAGCGTTTTACTCTTATTTTGCTATTCCCTTCAAAAATGCAATAGACTTCAATTCTTTCCCCCTTTTAAAACTTGGGAGGTCGAAAGGGGACAACTTTATGATTTAGTTCGGCGTCTTTGTTCAGTGAGAACCAGGATAGCAATCATTTACAGCTAGCTGTTAAGTTGCCTTGGGCAATCTTGTATGAAAACTGTAGTTCTATTCTGTCGTTTTCACCATAGATTCAGTCACAATAAAATTAAAACAAAATGAAGGGAAAAAAAATATGAAATAAATGGCGTGTTAAAAGTTAAAAAATAGTTATATTTTCTTCAAACAAAATTTATTTTTCTGTCATTTTTTAAAAATTAAAAAAATATTTTGGTATTGCGAATTGAACCAGAAAAAAGCATCCTGTATTCATTTTTGAATATGAGAGTAAGAAAACTCGCTCACTTTCCTGTTTTTAAAAAAAGTTATGAGGTAAAAAGAGTAAAGGCCCTGTCTTTTTTTTTAAACAATAAGACAATAAATGGTGCATACGATGATTATATTTATGAAATAAAACAGATCTTTCTCTATTCAATTATATTTTTAATTTAGAATAACATAAAAATGATTTCAATATACTTTTAATTTATTTAAATCATATAAATGATATTTTTATGTTAACTGAATATTTTTCGGAAAAAATCTAAATTTTCATTCCTAGTGCTCTCCTTTTCGAACTCCTTGTATTAAATAAAAATATTTTTTCTACATCGGCATTTATGATGGACATAACACATTCAGTCAATAATTTTTAATTTTAATAGGGGATATACTTCTTCAAATGCGCATGACAGTACTTCTAACCATTTTCTACTCAAGTTAAATTTCTTATCTTTCTGTTTCTTTTATTACAAGGAAAAATGTCACACATCGATAACTACATTTTCCCACAATTCAGTCATTACAAATTCTATTGTGAGAAAAGTTCTCCCTAATTAATTTTGTCTTTCAAAACAGTACACTTAAAACAATTTTGTTCAGTGAAGTTAACCGACAGTTCCACAATGTATTCATACCAAATTTTAAAAACAAATTTAACACTTGGAAATGTATCCTGTATTAAATTTTTCAGTATACACAAATATTTCCTGCTGTAGGAAAGATATAGTATGAGATGTGGTGTGCGGTTGTGAAAGAATGTTTTCGTACGTGTAGACTATTTTTGTGAAAATTTAAATATCACTGAAGCTGAACATATAACTGCAAATGAACCTTATTTTACTGTGTGCTGGTATCAAAGTAAAACACTTTACAATATTAAACAGCCTATGGGTATATACTCAATATCAAACTATTCGCAAAATGGCTTACAACTTCTATTCAAATTGTAAAGAAACTGAAATATAAATATATCTTACTGCAGTCAAAAATATTCATAATATGTAAGTATCCTATTTCTCCACTTATTTCTGTACATTTTAAAAACTGTAGCTGAATGCAATTTTTTATATTTATAAACGAGGCATAAAAGCTCACACAGTCGTAAAAATGTCTTTATCATTTTTAAATATACTACTATAAAACGTATATGGATTGTAAGATCAGTTGTAAAATCCTAAAAGCTTTTAGAGGAGTTAAAAACATATAAATTTGGATTGATCAAATTTTTAATATAATACACAAATATAGATGTTATTAAGCAAATGCATTTGAAAAATCAAACTTCCTTCTGAAATAAACGTAATTGTGAAAAAAGATGTTTAATTGCAAATGAGTGGAAATACATGTTTATCTAAGGGGCATCCTCAAAGTGAGGTAATCCTCAAACTTAAGACTCAAACTCAGTGGCACAACAATCCATGAGTGCCAGAAACTACTGTGCCCATCATAATACACGTGACCATTGGACGCTGAGGTGCATAAACAGATGTCCCGATTTGGTGGTCTGTCTGAAGAGAGACCTTCAGTGTTTAAGACCCGAAGCAAGCTTGGTACTCATTTATCGACCCAATGTAGCGGGGATGAAAAGCAGAGTCGACTTTGCGCAGCCCGTTAATAGAACCCCAGACCTGTGGTGTGGAAGCACTATACACTACCATTCGTTCCTATTCGGTGAAAATAAAATTTAATGTTAGAATCTTATATAAATCCCTAATGAATGAGGGAGTCCAAACTTTTTTTCATGTAAACTGTTTAGACGGAAATGGTTAATTATGAACATTTCACAAGTTGTATAAATTAAAATTAACCGTAATAGTTTACATAAACTTTAAAGGGTGCAAAAGTTGTATTTCGGCTGCACGAATTAATTTTAAAAGGAATACGGTTACGAAAAAGTAATACAAATCCATCTAAAGTAGGGTTGGTTACCTTAAATATTGTCAAACACAACAATGTATTGGAAGCCAATTCCACAATTCGTTGTTATAAAAATGTATGGAAAATTACAAGATTTATTTTTGCATTTGTAATTTATATATATATAATTTTTCCTGGGAACTTTAAAAGCTAGAGCGGCATCCATCAAAACCGCGGTTCTCTCTCTGTTTTTCCAGATCGCCCCTGACTAAGCCGGCTCTGCCATAGTAAGTGAAAATGCCGGATTTTTTTTGTCAAGATCATTTTATAGCAGACTGCATTTTTCATGTATTTTAGATGGTCGTTTTATATTTTCTACATCAATATCTTAATGTCTGAATTTAAAATTACATAAAATTCTTGACATTCGCATCAATGACCATGATAATTTTTATTAGTATATGAATGTGTCATCAAACGATTACATGACTAATATTAACATATTATTTTAACCATTTAATTAATATTATGTATAACATAACGCACACAAATGTTCTGAACTTTTAAAATAAATATTTTGAAAACTACTTCAGATATACTCAAAATTTTTCATTCCTACGCTTTAGCTTCTCAGTTTTGCTTCTATGTAAGAATTTATTGTAATTGTATATTCATCAATTTTTTTAGTATATTTTTTGCTCTTAGCATGCAGTTTTCAACTGAATTATATGAAATCTTCGAAATATATAAAAAGATACCAAAGAAGCTATATAAAAAAATTTGAAATTTTTATTATACTCAAACAATTGCTAAAACTTATGGAAAATAATTTTTAACTGCGCGATGCATTTTTTTTTCGAAATTTCAAATGGAATTTCTAACATAAAATTTCTAGCTTTATACGGTCGAGATTTCAAAAAATATCCAGATTTTAATTACTTATTCAGTTAGCCTTTAAAAAAGATAAATGTTGAGGTTTTTGTATAAATAGATATTTTTGAACAATATATAATTCGAATGTTTTTCAATAGCTCGAATTTAAAATTGATTTTTATATTTATTTATATGCATAAATGTCTACTGTAAATGTTTCCGTATATTTTTGATTACCATTTATTCAAACATTCAAGTTATAAAAAAAATGTGTGTGAAAATTTCATTCATGTTGTCTTTGATGTAAACTGAAGTTCAAGCACTTAAAATTCAAATATAATTCGGAGTATTTTAACAATATATAACTAGGCACTGTACTTAAACTTCCCTGAACACTTGGGCTTTGAAATCTAAAAAAAAATAATAAATCTTAATTAGGTTTTTTTTCGTTATTATTTTTATCAAAGTGTAAGAAAATGTTTCAAATGATTTGATGAAGTTTAAATTTATTCATTTTTAGTGGTTGGAAAATTGAAAAGGATCCAAATTTTAAAGAGTTTGGTGTTTTATTAATTTTTTCGGTATCTTATAATAAAATAATCATGTTTCAAAAACTGAAAGCTTTGATTAAAATAAGAAAAATGAAGCGAAAGAATATACTTAAAAAAGATAATTTGTCTAACTATATAAAATAGCAGATTGTACTGACACACGCCCCAACTTGTTACAGTTTCAAATTAATATGAAACCAAAAGGGAATTGTAACATATTTTACTTATGCATTGGGACTTTTCAAAACTTTTTAAATACGAGGTAACAAATAAACACTTCCTGGGGTCTAAAGAAATTTCCCCCCGATTTTTTACGATTGCCTCAGGGTCAAAACACGGGGTTTCCTGCGAGCCATAAAACTTCCTATCAGTGTCCTGCTGTGTTGCTTCCACCGTCACCAATTATCTTTTAACATGTTAAACCTTTAAAAGGGGGAAAGGATTTCAGAAAAGTGCGGCTAATTCACTTTTGAAAACGTTACTTGAAGGCAGAAAAATCCGTGCAGTGCATTTTCGAAGCATCTTTACACTGACGGAATTTTCCGTGCTATCCGCTTAGAGGGTTAAAGAGAGGCGAAGGAGACTAAGCACACAGGCATCTCTCGAGTTTTTGAATTATTAACCCTTTAACCTAAAAAAAACGAAGTATTACGGATTTTAAAGACAGTATATTCAACTAATGGTAAATATTTTTATGGTTTTTACCAAAAATCTAATGTCGATTTTTTAGGATGAAAAATCAATTCAGTGCTACATATCGATTTAATTTTTTTTGCCCAGTAAATCGATTCTTCGATTAATCGATCTCAGATCGCCAATCCTAGTGGCAATTGCCTGAGAACCATTGAAGTTTGAAGACTCTCAAGACCTAATAAGTTTGCGATTCCAATGCGATTAACAATGAATGGTTAATTTCATGTATAAGTATTTGAAAGTTTAAGGATTAGGATCTTCGATTCCGAAGGGAAATTTCATTCCAAGATAATTCCAATTTCCAAGATATTTCATTATTATATACATTTATTTACTCGTCTTATTTTGTACACACACCGACTAAATACAGCGTCAAATGCAACATATATCAACCAACCTACAGACCAGATCTGTTTCCTTAAATTAAAAATGTCTGAAATAACATTTCTTCAGGGCAATTGATTCCGTTGATGCAGTTTTGATAAAATGCTTGAACACCCTTGCAGTTGCCGACTTCTAGGTTGATACCAAAACAATACCAGTATCAGTGTATTGAAGAAGAGTCGTATTTTTTTGAAAAAAATAAGAGAGAGAGAGAGCATTAATCAATATACATATATCTCAAATAAACTTTTTACGACTTCAATAACGATACTTATTGGAAAAACCCTATAAGTTGATTTTAACATACATGCTTTGTGTGTGCATTATTTTAGTTTATATTATAGCATGAAGATAATAAACTATAAATATAATTAATCATTCCAAAAACTGTTTTAAATATTACTAAACCATGCAGTAATAGTTATAGTTAGTTTATGGTATGCAATTTAGTTTATATGTTTAAAATATTACTAAAGTATGCAGTTTTGAAAGCATAGTGTAAATATTTCTTTTTTCAGGATTTTGAAATTATTTCTTTTAATCCACCTCTTTTTTTTCTCTTAACACCAAATGATAATTTGAAAGCTCAGGTCAGGCTTAGTTTCAATCTATTTATTGTTTATTAACTTCACCATCTTCGAAAACAATGATATGGCTATTGGTGACAGGCCTATTGATTTTGAACCATTTAATTTAACCACAAAATGTAAAACGCGCAGGATTCAATAAAAACAGGAATAAAAGCTACTTTTTACTATTACTTTACGCAGCTTTTAAGAATAAATACATCATTATTCTTGAAACTTAAAAAGTGTTTTATTTTTTACAGAGGAATGAATTATTAGACAATATTCTAGAAAAAAACCCAGAAAATTCAAATGAATTAAAATCAAGCCTTTAAAAAATAAAATTTCACAGCTTTCAAAATTAAGGGGAAAAAAACTAAACTAACGAGAAATTTTTTTTAAAAAAAACTAACCGCAATTCTACAATGTCTTTAGTTTCAGTAAATTACTATGACATAAGGAGTTCTAATTTCGGAATGGATATGCAAATGGATTTTTAATTGGAATTGATTTTAAAATTATGGACGATTAGAATATATGATGATTAGAAACTGATATTAGTAATTAATATCAAATTCATTATGTAATCTGAAACTGCATAGATTAGAAACCAATTTTGCAGTAATCACTTGTATATGTTGTCATGACTATAAGACCCGTAAAATGCAGTATCATTTATACTTATACATTGAGAAACGCTATTTAGAGAGGAAAAATTGTTTTGAAGCATTCTTTATTTCAAACTCAAACTGTTTTTTTTAGTTAAAACTTAATTTATTTAACAAACACCTTATCTTTATATATTTCTGTATGTTATTCCTAAATTAGCCATCAACAGATCGTACTAACAAAACGTGCTGTAAATAAAATACTTCTTTAAATAGTTTTTAAGCAATTCTCAATGTTAAAAATATATATTAGTGATTAAAATATTAACGCATTACATGCACAGGGAAAGAGCTTTTTTCGGTGCTGTCTGTCACTAGAGTACGGGTCAAAGTACTATCTAGTAGATTTGGGCTGCAAAGCGGGTATTCTACAAATAAAAAAGTAAAAGAAATTTGTTATCGATTTATTGCGATTTTACTGAATGACCAAACTGTCGCGCATTTCACCATTTGCTTGTAATGTGTTAAAAAACAATTTTTATTAAAGTTATGTGGATTAAACTACAAGGCGTGTTCAATTGAAAATGATTCGAAGCGTCACATGCAAAAAGTTTTCGATGTACTTTCGTAAAAAAAAACCCGTGAAAGTGAAGGTGTATGTATCATGCACGAGCGTGCGCAAGCAGGATTGTGATAACTGCTTTCCCAAGGATATGGCATTCATTTAAAAATGGCTGGAGTAGATGCAACTGCGTCCAAAAGAGGATCAGAAAACCGCCTGAACGTTTTTAACACTGGGAGGATGAAGGCTGGTGGAAATTCATCGCAGAATGCTGGGTCATTGGGATTTTTTTGAGAATTATTTTTCAACATGCAGGGTCCCCTATTATTGGAGTAAAAAGAGTCTCTATCATGCCCAATTGCACACCAAGGCTGCTTAAGGCTATCAAAAACAAACGCCTAAGCATGCTGTCGTCAGATGTCATCATTCTTACAACAATGCAAGTCCACATGTCGCCAAGGTGTAGGTCAAGGCACTGGCCCGTAAGAAGAGGGAACATTCAGCTTATAGTCCAAATCTGTCGCCTTGTAACTATCACATCTTTGGACACAGAAGAATAGTCTAATAGATAAACGATTTCACTCCGACGCGGACATAAAAGTTGCTGTCAACCGACATCGTTCTTCTCGTAAGGAATTCGTAACCTTCCTAAGCTATGGGGGATTTCTTTTAACAAACTTTGCATTCATTTCACTCATTAAATATTGTTGTTTATCTCTGTGTACCTGTCTCATTTCTGTCCTTAAGCATCTCATGGATACACAACTCGAATTACTTTCATTTGACCATCCCTCATATTATACATTGATCATTCATTCACTTATATTAAATGCAAAAATTTATTGAAAAAATCTATCTATCTATACTTTTTCATATCCAAAGTATGAATGATAAAAGTAAAAAAAAAACAACATGTTATTTGACATTTCTAAAGCAATTTTCTGCACAACGCAAATTGGTCAAAATTTAATTTATATGTTGTGAATAATTATCTTTTAAAGTACTGGGTGTTTCTAAAAGAATATCGGAGTTTTAACGCTTTATAGAATTCATTACATATAATATATTAGTATGACTCATACATCGAATAAAAGAGCAACTAAAACAGTTTTATTTGCTGGCATGCGTGCGCGAAACATGTGCTAATTTCCCCCTTTCTTACCGATCTACGCGTTAGTATAAAAATGGCGACCAGTATACAGAAAGCGTTTTGTGTTCTCTAGTTTGCAAAGACAGAATCTGCTATTACTGTGCATAGAGCGTTCTGTATTAAGTTCGGTTGTCAACTTCCAAATGATAGCAACATTCTTAGGTAGTATCATCAGTTTGAAACAACTGGCTGTCGTTGTAAAGGGAAAAGTACGGGATGACGAAGGCTGTAACTGTTCTGCCTATCTTGATGCTCTACAACTATGGCTATTTCCCCAATCGGAAGAAAGTGAACCAAATAACTTTATTTGGCAGCAAGATGGTGCACCGCCTCACTGACATCTCTATGTACGCTATTGGTTAAATATCACTGTACCCAACCAATGGATAGGCAGCGAAGAACCTCCTGATAAAGTTTGTATCCCATGGCGTCCACGTTCCCCCGATCTGACGCCCTGTGACTTTTATCTGGGTGGTTTCATAAAGGATTGTGTGTATGTTTCTCCACTACCAGCTGACCTTTCAGACTTAAGACACAAGATGGAAGCAGATGTTTCAAGAATTTCCTCAGTCACTGAACAAAGCTTGGAATGAACTCACCTATTGATTTGATTTGTGTCGTGTGACGAATGGGGCCCTCATTGAACATTTGTAAACTTGTTGGTGAAACTGTTTCAGTTACTATTTCATTCAGTGTATGAATTGTACTTATAACTTATATGTGATAAATATTATAAAGCGTTTAAACTCCGATATTCTTTTAGAAACACCTGGTATTTTAACAACTAATAGACTTTCTATATTTGCTCCAGTCAGTGGTGCACACAAGAGGGAAGAGGTCTGGAGCCCTTCTCACAACCCTTGATTTTTTTCGATCGATTATAATTCTGTGTATATAGTAATATATTATATTCCTGATAATTTAATTAAGTGTTATTAATACTGATAGTTTAATTAAGTGCATTGGGGTATGATTCGAGAATGTTGGACTTTTAATCTTCGGACCCGGCCTTGGAAAAATTCCTGTGTGCGCCACTGTCTCCAGTAAAGACGCTTAAAATATTAAATAGAATAAATAACATGTTTTTAAATACTCTCAAATATATATTCTACGAACCGTCACAATTGAGAAAAAAAAAAAAGCAGATGTAATAATTGAGAGAATATTTCTTAATAAATAACGAAACCGCTTAAAGATTTGTTTTTGAGGCAAAATAAAATCAATAATAAAACAATATATCTCCCATTTTCACGAGTCACGGGCTTATGAATCATGGAAGAACACAATGATTTCTCTGCAGATTTATTTTCTTTCACAAACTCTCTCTTAGCTATAATTAATCAAGGGTTAATGTAATGCATTGATCTCCTAGCTTTGTTCACGTTTTCAATATTTAATCATTCAAAATAAGTATTTGACACGTTATTCACATCAAATACTTAGTGTAATGACCTATTTTTTATTTTCCTTTATACTTTGTTAGAAAAGCAACTATTCTTAAAATAGTGGCTATTGTTCGAGTAAGTAAGTAGGTTATAGTATACTTTTCTTAATTAATTGTAAAATAGGTAAATCATTGTTCTTGAAAAGTTTATTTCTAAGAAATTGTAACAATTCGTGAAGAGGCACTAGAATGCGGTTGATAATTAGAAATAGTTAGTCTCTGAGGTACTTGAGCCACTTTTTATAAAACCCTTTCTTGTTGTAATTTATTCAGTGTAAAGAAACTGGCCCCTAAGTTAATTTCGTTACCTAGCAACAAAATATATGAAATTTTAGCCTTAGAAGTTTAACATTGAAATTTCCGTATTGATATGAAAATATTAAAAAAGTGAGCCTCTACTCCTGCTTCTGAAATGCGCTTAAAATACAGATCGTCTATTGTCCCTTTATACATATTATGTAATTTTATTCATATTAAAACGTCTCTTTAAAAATGGAAATGCATTTCAATACCGCAGGGTGTTTATAAATGACTATAGGAGTTTTAAAGCTTTACAGTATTTATTACAATTAACTTATTAGTAAAATTCATACATCGAATAAAAGACCAACTGAAATAGTTTTGTTTGCTGGCATGTGTGGGCATGCGCGTGAAACGTATGTTAATTCTCCCCCCCTCCCTTTCCCGCCGCTAGTAGAAAAATAGCGACTAGTGTACAGAAAGCGTCTTGTGTTCCCCAGTTGGCAAAGACAGAATCTGCTATTACTGTGCAACGAGGGTTCTCGTGGACATGTGAACACTCATAATGTACTTATAATCTGGATCTTAGAAAATCCTCACGAGGTGCTAGAATCGCAACATGACTCGCATAAATTGAATGTTTTTGTGTCATATCTCGGCGGAAAGTGTATGGGCCTTCCGTTTTCGGAGAACTAACTGTAACTGGTTCTAATTATCTACAACAATGGCTATTTCTTCAATAGAAAGAAAGTGAACCAGATAACTTTCTTTTGCAGCAAGATGGTGCACCACCTCACTGGCATTTCTCAGTACGTGATTGGTTGAACATCACTGCACTTGACCAATGGATTTTCTGCAGAGCCTCACGATAAAGCTTGTTTCGCATGACCTCCACGTTCACCCGATGTGATGCCATGTGATATTTATCTGTGGCGGTTCCTTAAGGATTGTGTGTACGTACCTCCGCTGCCAGATGACCTTCCCGACTTAAGATGCACGACTGACGCAGCTGTTGCAAGAATTACCTCATACACACTGAACAAAGTTTGGAATGAACTCGCCTATCGACTTGATGTGCGCCGTGTGACGAATGGGGTTCTCATTAAACATTGGTAAGATTGTAGGTAAAACTGTTTCAATTACTTTTTCATTCAATGTATGAATTGTACTTGTAAATTATATGTAATAAATACTACACAGCGTTAAAACTCCGATGTTCATTTAGAAACACCCAGTATTATAAGGTTGTGTGAATGCAAAATTCATGTTGTTGTTACTAATCCCCGTCTGGCCAGACGAGGAAGTCAGTGATACCGTTGACTTTAATGAAGCCTGCTACTAGAAGTGGACTATCCTGGATATCTTCCTAATCCAGTAATAAAACCTAATCGTGGTATTCGTGTATAAAGTTATATTCATATTATTTTTAAGAGAAAAACCAAAGAGAACTCCAAAAGGACACATAGCGATAGTACTAAATAAACAAAATACAAGTTTATAAATAGACGACTGATGTCCAGATGTAACCACATTTATTTAACAGAGAAAGTGTTTTAATTTAAAAATCGTTTATAAATAAGCAATTTTCCTCTTTATTATACAAAGTTTTAACTTCATTATGCTTTACAATAGGAAAAGCGAAGCATGGAACATTATTTTTTTAAAAAAAAATCCCTTAAAACTGTTACCAGCAACGGCAGGACCGAATGCAGAAGTGTGTGCATGCTGAAGGGAACTACTTTGAAGGCGATACTGCCACGGAGAGTGAGTGAGTGAGTGAGTGAATATTAACGTCGCAATATTCAAGTACACGAGGGCTTTTGGCGACAGACCACGTAATTTTGAACCATGGTCAAGTGACGCGGACGACACCTGAGCTGGCACCCCCTCTCCTAATTACGACACCACACCAAGGGGAGGACGTTTTAGTTCTCGACAGATTTAACGTGCATCGCTGCCCTACATGGAGGGTCTTTAGAGGTACTGAGCTCCAACTCATGACATGCCTGCCATGATCCGATACCTTGACCACTGGGCTACCACAGCCCTCACTGTCACGGAGAACTGATTCTGTAAGTGCAATGATTTATTGGATCAGCCTCGTTTTTTTTGTGGCACACCTCATAGAACAACAATATAAATTAGGAAAAAAAATCACTTTAAAAAATACTTTTAACGTGTTTTGATACTGTAATTCGTAAAAAATTCTTCGTGAAAGTTAAAGCTAATTGTAATACTTTCGTCTAATTTCTACTTTTAACATAATTAATCCCAATCATTTTGGAAATTTGCATATAACTCAGGTCGCAAAGTGATATCGATCCACATGTTCCATAATTTATTATAAAAGCTTACTCTGAATATCCATAGAAGCAGAACGGTAAATGAACATTGTGAGGCATATCACAAACTTTGATCTCAGAAAGTTAAATTAGTTAATGCATATTTTGTTTATCTGTTCACTTTCGTTATTATTCACTGGTGAAAGGATTGGGAAGAAACTACAAGATTATTCATAATTCATTTGTTAAGATATAATTAGCTTAATTTGCTCTCTTTTGAAGGTTTAAAATAAAAAAAAAAGTTTTATACTAACGACAATCATAACATCATAGTGAATATATGATTTTACATTAAAAAACTTTTAACTACCTGTATAATAAACTATTTACGCCTAGAGGATATTTAGTTGTGAGTACATAATCAGAATATTTTCTGAAAAAACTGTTTTAATTAGTATTGCAGTTTTGTATTACTTTTCATCGTTATTTGATGAATTCAAATCTTTCTTTTCAAAAGGAAGATGAAAATTTCACCGGGGACGAGAAAAAAACGAGTATACACATAAATATAAAATTCATTATTTATATTCAGTTATTACAGTTACCAATTACAAATAATTGTATTTTAGTAGTTGTCATTTCATTAATTCGTGTAATTTAAATTATATATGTTCTTATATATGTTTTAATTTTTAAAAAAAATATTAACAGATTCTCAAAGAGCTTTTAATAGTTATTCAGTTGAAAAAAAGAATTAAGAAAATTAGAGATTTCATTCAACCTTGTATAGTATAGTATATATTATATATATATATATTATTGGATGTTAATGAAGTTTCAAAAAACTGTTAGTATGATACGAACCTGACAGTTTTTCAAAATATTGAAGACAGACATATCAATGACAAATCATAATGTTTTATATACTCTATGTATATCATCTTCAAAAATTTGAAGATTATGAAATTTCACTTGTGTCTCTTAGGTGTAAATGCAAAGTAGCAAATATATCATGAAATTTTGTTTTTCTAATTTAATTTCTTGTAATAGATACTTTTTCTGGAATCTCTTAATTATTTTAAGTAGATATTCTAAATTCTCCTGTGAGTTTCGTTTCATCAAAAAGGTCGCCTATGAAAAACGTTCCTTGCATTTAAACTGATTTTGTTCCAGACGCAATGTGACTTCCATTCCTAAGCGCTTTTGAAGAACTTGTATCGAAAATTGCAATTGAGTCTAAGATTTCGCAACCGATTCAACTATGCTCTCGAAACCCTGATCTTGAAAAAGCGAATAAATCGATAAATTTTTGATATTTAGAGTCACATGAATGAGGATATATATATATATATAATTGTTTTAAAATGTTATATATATAATATATATATATATATATATATATTTAAACGCAACATTCAAGCAAAAAGTTAAAGGAAGAATGACATGTTTTCAAAACATTCTCCTTCTATGAAAAATACTTCTATAATAATCATCTCTTGCATACATATAGTTAGGACTTCTATACTGAGGCTGCAGTATAAGTGCATTTATTCACATTTTATTATATCAGAGTGGAGAAATTTCAACAAAAAACACCACTTATTATTTAATTAACATGAATTGTTCAAAAATGAACCGTGGTATGAATTTTCCTAAAATTCGAATTCAGGCAGAGAATGTTAGCCTTAGGTATATATTTAGGAAAAATATTATTATTATAGAGGCCTAGTGGTCGAGAGGTAGCGTATCGCTTTTCCCCCACCATAGGCCCGGGGTTCTATCCTCGCCCTGGGCAAAGTTGACTCGACCTTTCATCCCTTCAGTGGATCGATAAAGGAGTACCAAGCTTGCTTGAGGACTAAAAACTCTAGAGGTTTCACTTCAGAGTGACCACCTGATCAGGACATCTGTTCATGCACTTTTGCCCTTAGGTACATATACTGAGATGGGCACAGTAGACCTTGGCTCTCATGTGTTGTTGCGCCACTGAGTTTAGTTTATTTATAGTTATTATAGAAGTATTGTTCATGAAAGGAGAATGTTTTCAAACATGTATTTCTTTCAACAATTTTTTGCCGAAAAATTACGGTTAGATAATTTTTACTTGTAATAACATTCTTAAAACAATTTTATTTGCATATCCTAATTCTACTGACACTAAATATAACAGAATTATTCATTTATACTCTGTTTGAAAATCACAGCTCCTAAAGCAGTCAATCCCGTTAAGGAAACCAAGGGCATCATACACATTCAAAAAGCCAAATTTTTCTATTTTAGTATTAAAAAATAGTGCACATTTTTCTGAATCTAAAAATGTAAAACACTTATGTGTTCGTTGATAAAATAACCTTTAAAATATGAAGAAAAAAAGTAATTGACAAAAATGTAAACAAACGTTTACAAATGTTAATTTTTTGCACACAAAGCATAATTTTTTGCTTTTAGGTATACTTCTAAAAACACTATTGCACAATAGGGTTCCAAATTTTTATACTTCTATGTAGGTCACAAGTGCATATAGTGAACGTGTTTTTTTAGTCGAAGTAGTACATAGTTTAAAAAAAACAGTTTATGAGTAAAAATGGGGGGAATAAAAATTTTCAAAATTAAGAAGTTTTATAAATTTTTTAAAGAAATTGTCTTGATATTTTACTAAAAAATAGGTTCACTATATTTTATGTATTGCTTGATATATGTGCAATAATATTTTACATATTTAAGAGATACTTTTTTAAAAAAAATGGTACCCAAACATAAACATGTATTGTGGGATCTCAAACATTATGCCCAGCTTAAATTAAACAGAAAAAAACAATTTAACTAAAAAATAATTCTTATATTTCTACAGAATGATCAAAATGCCTTTATTAAGATCCCACACACACAAAATCTAAGCTCTATTGGAAATTTTTAAAGATATATGTCCCATAAACAAAGTCTTTTTTTGACATTTTACTCTTTCGAGAATGTCCTGGTAGACTTAAGCAACTTTTTTTCCCTGTTACTATTTAAAATCAAGTACTGTTATGCTCTTTTAAAATTATTTGACATTTACATTCTGGAAAGAATTTTTAGTAATCTTTTAAAGAAACATTCTATAAAAAGTTATTTCAAGCTTCAAAAATAAATAAATGAAAAAAATTTTTTTTATCTGATTGTTGTACGTATTTATCTCAAACAAAAATTAAAAACATATATTTTTAAAAGAAAAAAAATTAACATATTTTAGTAAAAAGGTAGCAGGGCGTTGTAGTACTCTTTTAATGTTCCACAAATAAGTTTTTAAAGAACAGTTTTAGGTTTGCAAATATTTTTAAATGTCTGGGCCATAAGAATAGTTTTTTAATTTTCAAATTTACCTCAAAAAATATTTTACCGTGAATTTATAACGTGTTATTTTGAAAATACATTTTTTTAGCAAACGTTCCTTCAAGTCATTAAGAACTTTTACCATCTGTTGTTAAACAACAATTTTAAAGTTGGCAGTAACAGTCTAAGTAATCTTTTTATAAAAGGAAAATACTCGAAGACGAAATAATGTTTCTTTAAAATAACTACAAAAAAAAAAAATAAAATAAACTTCCTTCAGTAAGAAGTACAAAAAAGATTTATTTTTTTCAAAAAGAAAAGTTTATTTTAAACTAACTGATTTCTCCTGAAAAGCAAAACTGTTTCAACTGTGTTTTTCTCTATTGAAAAATGATTATCTTTTTTCGAGAGTTATTAATTTCGCAGCTTCAAGTGTTAGATTTTTTCTAATTTCGCTAAAATTTTAAAATCACATTAGGATATCTTCAAAATAAACTAAATGTAATTTTTTAGCCATTATGTACTTAAAATCAGTTAAAAATTTTACAAAAAAAGAATTAATTTCTAAAAATTTATCGACGTTCATGATAAGTACAAATATTTAATAAAAATGAGGCTGTATCTTTTTTAGTTTAATTTTATTTTAATTTCAATTAATAATTTTGCTGAAAGTTTACAAAGGTTATCTCAACGAAAGCTAAATTAATATATCAAATTGATTTCATATACAGTAGGCCACAAAAGTGTTCGTACATTTGCAATTTCTTATAAAATGTAATGTTTTCGACTAATAAGAATTAATATATAGTAACAGTAATTTTTTTAATGATATCTGCTACCTGTTCTTAATGGAATGGCATAATTATTTTTTAAAAATAGTATAAACACTTTTTTAAAAAAAATTAATTAAAAAGCTACTAAAAAATTACGCTACAAAAGTCTTTGTACATTTAACAAAAGTCTCAACTTAGGATCAAATATTGTATTTCTTTCTTAATTTAGTACTTAGGATATATCTTTTAATGTCTACGACAACTTTTAAGCGTCTTGATATAGATTTAACCAGTTTTTGTGTAATTTCTGCATCGATTTTCCTCCATTCTTCTGTGATTATTGTTTTTACCTCCTATTATGTGTTTATTTGTCATGTTTTCTTTTTTTTTTTTACATCAAAATCTCCCCAGATATGTTCTACTGAACTAAATAAAGTGATTGAAGAGGTGTTTTCATAAGTTGGGGATAGTTATAGAGACACCAGTGGCGTATATTGAGAGCAGTGCGCTTGGCCTCATTACCCTGTTAAAAAATTAAGTCGTCTCCAATATCCAAATTTCGGGCGGATAATTTAAAATTCCTCTTTAAAATATTTAAATAGAGCTCATGATTCACAATACCATAAAAAAATACAAAATTACCTAATTCTGAGGCCAATTTAAGCCCCCACGCCAGAACACCTTCACTTCAATGCTGAAGCATGGAGGAGTTTTTGTTCTACATAAATTCAAGGGATTAAACTCATTATTTTTTCATTTACAAGCTATTATTGGCCCACCGAAACAAAAGTGTTGAATTATCTACCATCCCAATCAATTTGCTGTCAGTTTTGAATTTTCTGAAACTTAATCCAAAGAATCTAAATGGAACAATAAAATATGGAGGTGGAAGTGTTCTTGCGTGGGGAGTGTAAATTGGCCACAGAATTAGATAATTTCATATTTATTGTTGATATTATGAATCATGAGCTCTATTTAAATATTTTAAGGAGAAATTTTAAATTATCCGCCCAAAATTTGGATATAGGAAACGACTTCATTTTCTAATAAGATAATGACACCAAGCGCACTGCTCTCACAGTACGCCACTGGTGTCTCTAAAACTGTCCCCAAATTATGAAAACACTTCCTCAATCACTTTATTTAGCCCAGTAGAACTTATTTGGTGAGATTTTGGTGTAAAAAAAACATGACAAATAAAAACAAAATGTGAAGTAAAAACAATAATCACAAAAGAATGGAGGAAAATCGATGTAGAAATTACAAAAAACTAATTAAATCTATACCAAGATGCTTAAAAGTTGTTGTGGATACTAAAAGATATCCTACTAAGTACTAAATCAAGAAAGAAATACAATATTTAAAGCTAAGTTGAGATATTTTTTAAGTGTATGTATACTTTTGTGGCGTACATTTTTAATAGCTTTTTGATTATTAATTTTTTAAAAATTAATTATGTAATCTCATTAAGAACAAGTTGCAGAAATCTTAGAAAAATTTCAATTACAATACATTAATTATTATTAGTCGAAATCATTAAATTTTATAAGAAATTGCAAGGTGTACGAACACTTTTGTGGCCCACTATATTTATTTTGAAAATACGACTGAAACATAATTGATAATTTTCTAAAATCGTTTTGTCTTGTAATAATTTAAATCTGTTCCTTTACTTATGATAGAGTTAGTAGGTGATTATTGAAATTTATTGCCACAAATACTTTTATTAGATTCTATTTCAATAAAAACGATCTGTAATATTATATAAGTATTAAAACGGTAAATAAATATTATAATCAAGTAAAACGCCATGACAACGTTGTAAAATATTTAAAAAATTAAATGAAAGAAAATAAAAGGCAATAAAAAATTTCAATAGAATCACTCTTGCTCTTGTTTGGCATATCGTACAAAAACAAAGTGCTCTACTAGATTTTCACGTATTCCTGTACCATCGAAAAATTAAAATAACTTGTTATTATAATTCTCATCTTAATACCCTTCTCAATAAGATTTCACTGCAGCAAAATGTAAGATTCTTTTTAACACAATATACTATAGGAAAAAAAATTAAATGAATATATGGGTTCTATAAATTATACTTAAAATTAAATATTTTTAGATGGTTTAGTTTATGTAGGTATACTATGTAATAATTCCCCCTTAGAGCTACTCAGTAAAGTTGTAAGGGCACCTCTCTCGGCTGCCCTTCTCCTTGATTATCAGCGTGAGCTAGAGGTATAGGAATAAATAAAGAACTTACAGCTGCCATGATCTTAATAGGACTTTACTAAGATCTAACTTAAACGTCTAACAGATTAGATAATAATAATATATATGAGAGAATCTACGGTGGCTAAACACAATATATATATATAATACCGAAATAACGTAACCCGGACCACTATCAATACTAACTCGCCTAAACTCAATTCCTTGACTATCACAGATTCGAATATTAAATAGTCACTCCTACCTTAATGTCTAATGAAGTAGCGATCAATATAATCCTAGTTGAAGATGCGGTTCACAGGAGTGCAATGGTATACACCTTGACCTAATGGCTCTCTGTCACGTATAACTTCTGTTGGCTGTCACTTCACCTTTCCAAAACCTCTTCACGCTTGAATCACGTATTATCATAACATTCACCGAATTGCCACACCGCTTACTCTAACTTCTGATATTTAAAAGCTTCTAATTCGCATCTTCCCTTCACGCTTCACTTCTTGGGTTTGTTTGGAAAAGAGTTGCCATTAATTCTGGTCCCAATGAACCCAAAAGACATGTTAATGAAAAGACGAGTGAGCCCGTCACAAAGCTGTTAGTAATAATTTTTGAGATTCTTCTCCAGGTACCCTTGAATGGGTGCAACTGCCTTTAATTTGCTACAACAATATCATCCCACATAATGTTCATTTTAGGCGATCCACATCTTTACACACTACTGACCATCCACAGTGCGATATCTTAAAGGAGAAGAAATTTCAAAGTAAAAATTAACATAAATAAGGATAAAATGGTTTCCATGTTGCTTCCACACTTTGTCAAAGTTCATATGGCGTAGCAGCAAAAAGCGTATCCGGAGCCAGTTCGTTAATTTTCGACCACTTGTACCTCATAGGAGACTGATCAGGTGGGCCTGAGCAGCAGTGCCACCTAGTGGGCAATAAAGAATTGTTAAATGTTGTATATCACATGCCATCTCACATTGTCCTGCTGAAATTTGTCTTTAGAAATGTCATAAAGGTAACAGAGAGACAGTAGGTTATAAGACTTAAGAGGTGTAGAGGTGGCTGCTGAGTATACAAGTAATACGCGTATTGGGAGAAGTACATCGGCATGGTTGAATTGCATCCAAAGAGAGCACTGATTTCTGGGAAAGATAATACGTAAGGTCTATAATGCATAACTATTTCGTTATCACACTAAAAAACACCCTTGGCGGCTTTCTGCATTCTTCAAAGAAGCTTACTGAAGATTCGTACATAAAAGACAACGGGAAACATAATTCTATCACTTAAAAAATAGCCTGTTTTCCTTTTATAAGGTTTGCCCATATGAAAAGTGGACAAGTTCAATAAAAAGAATGCTTTTATCGGAAATCAAAAGAAATCATTCTAGGGTTTCTAACACAGGTCCCATCTTTTCAGCAGCAGGTCTATGTCTTCACCCTAGAAAGAACGTGCTTGATTTTTGAGGAAGTCCTGCCAAGCTTCCTTTACTTTATCGTCCAAATAGAAACGCAATGGTGTCTTAAGCAACCTTAAGACACAGAGGGCCAATTACGGACTGTACGGTGGGTGTTCTAACATTTTACAACGGATCTTTTTAAAGTTGGATTGGTTTCACGGGAGATGTGTAGGCGGACATTGCCATGGATATCAGATATCGTTTGCTGCCCTTCTCGAAAACTTTTACAACAACTGCTCTAAGACGTTCGACCTAAGCAATACATTCCATATACTGCCACTGTTCATCGATAGATGTCCGTATTAAACTCACCTCCTGCAATCAGAAACCGTACTACCGCATGCTGTTCCGATCTGTATGCATTCTTATATGGCACGACTTTACTTTTGATTAGTTTCCTTAACCACTAACAGGTTTCACTGTTAAACATCCTATGTGGTGTACACTTTCTACAGTCCTTTGTGTCCCTGTTTGATGGCTATGCTATAGCAGAACCCAATCTAGCGCAATCGCATATGCCCTCTTTTCATTCGTGCAACTCTTATATGTAAGGCTTGTAACTTGCATTACTTGCGCAC